>CM072514.1:8023817-8121317 GCA_036898135.1 Oncomelania hupensis | reverse complement strand
CAACAATCAATCAATCAATCAATCAATCAAGTACACAAAATGGTGGAATACAACAAATAAATGTCCTATCCTATCCCGTAACTCTGAGTTCGTATGGCACTACAGATGATCGTTTAACCAACAGCTCCATCTTTCTCTGTCCTCAGCAAACCTGATGGCTTCGCTCAATGTTTAGCCTGTCCATTCTCTAATGTTGTCCTCCCACCTTTTTTCGGTCTCCCTCTTCTTCTCTGTATAGATGAATAAATCAGCGTTTCACTGGATCACTGAATCGATAAGACGAAGAAGAAGAAGAAGAAGAAGAAGAAGAAGAAGAAGAAGTAGTAGTAGTAGTAGTAGTAGTAGTAGTAGTAGTAGTAGTAGCAGTAACAGTAGTAGTAGTAGTAGTATATGTGACGGTGGGTCTATTGTTGCTGGGCTCTGAACAATGGAATGCTATTACCCACTCGTCCTTCGTCGAGGAGGATCGCTAGTAAATCTCCCTGTGACTCGACTTAATACATTTATATGTTTAGCTCGGTCTGTGTTTAGGCTGGGTTTATAGAGTTAGAAATAAAATGGTAAACTATCACTGTCACACTAGCTCTCACACGGCTATGAAACATAGGTAGTCCAGCCACTTGTTAACAGTAAATATCACACATTTATTTCCTCTACTCTATACAAGAACTGCTAATCACGATACTAACTTAAAAGGTCAAATGTCAATTCCAATGGTTCGCTCCTTAATAATTCTATGCAGCTACTGGTTCATCATCGGGCACTTGATGCGTTCTGCCCAAAGGGTCAGAGTTCTGGAAGAGTGGACTAGTGATGTCCTTAGCTAACAGGTTTGGTGCACTGGTGCCAAAGTCTCTTAGCTATTGTTCGATGAGCTGTGTTGGGGTTGATTCTTTGATGAGCTGTGTTGTTGTGGATTCTTCTCCTTGTTGACAGATTGGTGGGCTTTCGTCGCGCAGTGCTTGGGAAGCCTATGCAGGCCGACTGTCAGTGAAGACTTTTTCTTGTCTTTCGTCTGGTCGGGTCCATGATGCCTGCTCGTCTGTAACATATAGGACGAAATTCTGCACCACGGTGTATACTAGGTGTGTGCAGAGCGTCTCACTGAAGGCCGAAGTAGCCCTCAGTGATTAGCTCCACATATTTACATATAAGCGACGAACATTCTGCTAAGTCCGTGGTCCACTGGAATCTCGGACTCTAATTTCCTATACATATCTAAATATAAATCATGGCTAACTATACACGTAGAGAAATAATTAATATTATACACATTCTCCGGTACAGCCACTGGTCTGCAAGAATACATATAGGCTAAACAACAGTGGGGTTTACAATAGGGTCTACGTCATGGCGTCGAACCGGTCGTGTTTGCCACGTGGTCACGCAACGTTTGACTAACAATCCTATTCTAAGCATGGCAAATTTCACAAACATAATTCAACAATAATATCAATACATCGCGATGAAACAAAAGCTAGTTCATTTACCTTTTTGACAATGTCAGGCCGTGGCTAACTTGGTTGAATAGAGTTTCAACAGTTCTTGCAATTAGTCGTCAGTGGAGAGATCTAATAGAGCCGAGCTCTTTACTCTAGGCAAGTCGAATGCAGAATGAATCTCTATCCCGGTCGTCAGCAGGAAGAGCGGGAATCTAAAACTACAAGAGTCACCACCTACCGGTGGTAGGCGGGACTACTGCCTATACGTAAAGCTGGATGAGGTCACTACCTACTGCGCTAGCGTCAGCATAGAGAAGTGTAGCCTACAGCAGACTTCTGTCGTCTGCTGCAGAGTAACATCACTGTAATAAGGTTACAGCTGACTAAGTAAGTCGAGAAGAATCGTGCTGTGCGTGCTGTGTAAATCTAGTCTCTTATCACAGTATAGCTTTACTTTGAAATAGAATATACGAGCCTCATGAGAACAGCTGGTCAGACTTCTTTGATCCGACTCCTTGTGACAAAATACGAAATTCTGAAGTACTAACATGAGAAAGTTTTCTTTTTTTTTAAGAGTTGCAAACTACTGGAACAACTTACCTATTGCACTAAAACAAATCTCAAAATACAAACACGCTCAAACATCAGCGGGACGTGCTCCCAAAAGTTAAGCAATCAATTCATCTGTTGCTATTATGAGTAAAATGAATGGGAAAATTGCAGGCTAAACAGACCTAAATAAACGAGCGACAATGAAAGGACATTTATACAGACTCGACAGACCAATTTTGTCCTCAGACTACTACTACAGACCTAAATATGACTATGCCATAAAGATGCCGCCGCTATTATTTCACGAACTTTCTCATTCCATAACTTTGAAGTTTAGGTTTTATACTGAATACATTTTAAAACCATTTTGAGGAACACAATCTGTCGCAATGTGGTAGGATGACACTCTCTGACCAGTAACCTATAGTCACCTAACAGTTGTTTCGATTCAGTGTAGCCAGCATTGTCACAGTTACGGGTATCCATGGAGTCAACTCCATCATATCAAAACGACATACCGTTTTCACAGTTTATTCCGTCGTAGCCTGGTACACAGCTGCATGTGTAGGAGTCTGCCCTTCGCTGACACGTTCCTCCATTTTGACATGGGTTTGACCGACACGAGTTGGCTTCTGTGATAAAATGGTGTAATTTTTCATCATCCTCATCATCATCCATCATCATCCATCATCATCATCATCGTCATCATCATATTCACAGGGACGCACTTTGACCACGCCCCCTTGACAGATCCTTTTCACATTCACAGTAAGTGTTGCCCCCACAAAAAATAAGCTTACAACAAAATAAGATTTGTGTAAAGTATAGTTATTTTTAGCAACAGTCGCTGGCTAGCCAGCCAACATTCTGGAGCTAAAAATAGCAGCTACTAAAGCCGGTTAAGAGACAGAACCCGTTAGATAAAATTGCTCGAAAGGATTTTCGTTTTATGTTGATAAAACAGACCCTACCCTAGGCCACACTGCTATGGTATCGATGTACCGTTAAAAGAAAGGGAAATCGCTCACTGTCCGAACCTAAATGGAAAATTCAAACTTTATTTTATGGTTTGAGCAACGAAACCCTACTTTTATCATCGTTTAATGTAATAACAATGCCAATTTCATGGTAAACCCATTTTAGCCAAATGTAAACAAAGTCTTCGAATTAGGGGTCTAGAGTCTGAAATGGATGTGCAGATATTATGGTTCCATCATCAGGGAAAAGCTAAAAAATCTGGCGGTGATATTAGGAACATGAACCCAAAGATAAGAAATAACCTTTTATCGTCAAATTTCGATATTTTGCATAGGATTAGATTTAGTTAGAATTTGGATTAGGGTTAGTTTAGGGTTAGGGTTAGTGTTAGGGTAAACTGTAACCCTAGTCCTAGACTATACCTATTTTCACTAGCAGATGTTCGGTATTCTCAGCCTCCTGCAATAAACATTGGTAGTCGTCCATTTATGTGCTCACTACAATAGAACGGAAATGACAACGATCATCTCCCTGTCGCTCTATACACAGGCGGCGGAAGCTGCTCAGGATTGGGGACGGGGCAGGAGGGGGGGGGGGGCACACCAGCTCAATGCCTATGTGAGCAGCACTCTTAGGTTCTCCCACATTTTGCTGGCTGCGGGCTATTTATAGCTTGCCTACACCCTCCCTTTCAGTGAAAGGAAAGGAAAGAAGAGCACCGGCGAAGCTATTTATAGCTAGCCTGGCTGAACTAGCTTCAAAACCTAAAAGCTTTGGTTGAGTCGGTGTGGGGGGGCACACACACATTTTATTCACCGACATTTACTGACAATAAATGAAAATAAATAAGATGTCAAAATAACACAAATAACAAATTTTAAATAAATAAATAAATTAATAATAATGATAATAATAATAATAATAATAATAATAATAATAATAATAATAATAATAATAATAATAATAATAGCAACCACAACAACAACAATAATAATAATAGCATTTTGCTTATTTTTTTAAAAAATCAACAGACCTACATTATGATTTTTTTGACAGCTACCGTCACAAAAGACTTGGGGTACTTCCTCCACATCTACCCTTATTAAAATCATTTTTAATCAATCTTTAAATTCATTAAACTTAAAAAAAAAAAAAGATAGATCTACTGGTAATGTACCAATGAGTCAACCTCAAAAAATATTTTTTTCAAGTTCCCTTGCGAAAAATAATGTAAAACAGACAGAAATAAAGAATAGACTTACCAACAAAATCATTTCTTCCTCAATTTAGAGCGTTATGGACTACTGTTTCTTTTGAAGTGACGAGGCCGGATGTTAAAAATACGAAGTTCAATGGTTTACGCAAGCTTCCCCGGGTCAGTACAAAGAATATAGTGAGTAGTATTCACCGGATCAAAGAATACGGCATCTCTCTCTCTCTCTCTCTCTCTCTCTCTCTCTCTCTCTCTCTCTCTCTCTTTTTTTTTTTTTTTTTTTTTTTTTAAGGAGCTTTATTGTTATATATCGTTGTTGTTTTTTCTCTTTCCATTAAAATAAGTGTAATTTAAGGGGCTGAGAATTGGGGTAGGGGAAGAAAGGGGGAAAATATTGGTTTGAACCTCCAAATAATGTTTTTTCGGGGGCTGAATATTGGTCGGGGCAACCAATATTTTTCTGGGGAGGAGGAGGGGGAGGGCAAGTGCACCCCTTGCCCCCCCTGTCCCTCTTCCCACCCGCTTCCACCGCCTGTGCTATATTGGCTACAAGTATATCCCTTCATCTCTTGTTTACACTCCACACCTAGAAGTTTTGACAGGGTTACCTCCCATCCAAATGTCGCTTGATAGCACCATGTTTGTTAACTGAAAAAATCGTGTTATGCACATCACTCTAACTCTGCCCAATGTGTTACTCTGAAGTAAGGAATAATCTACTTCTTGCCATTGGCATTGGGCTGGAAACCAAAATTACTTCCATTTACTCTTTTCAACGTGTGTATACCTATTCTGTCATGTCGTAAGTACCAACCTGGGCAGTCGTTGGGATTATCAATGTCGTCGCAAGCCTTGCCGGAGCATGCTGTTATGCATCGTTGACAGTCTCCTCCATAATAGCCTGGCCTGCACACTAGGGGAGGAAGAAAGAGAGAGAGAGAGAGAGAGAGAGAGAGAGAGAGAGAGAGAGAGAGATTATTTATTCATTTAGGCATCGCCCCTTCATGAAGGGTGTGTACATCATAACATACATTTCATTCTGATTAAATCACGATAGAGCAATTTTTCTGGGTCTAAAGGCTTTGTACAAGTATATACTTAGCTTCCTAATTATATTCGGGTTACTAGACGCCATCAAAATACACAGTCTAGATGCACATGGATTTCTATAATATTTTTCAGCAATAAATTGCACTCTTAAGCTATGTAAGACTGGACAACATAACACAAAGTGGACTTCATCTTCTTCTGTTTCCATGCAAAGTGGGCATTTTACAGCTGCTTGTGTGTCATTTCGATATCTGTGATAATGACCACCAATATCTGACACACCAAATCGAAATTTTGTCATTATAAAAACTAAATGCCTGTCAAGACTTAATTCCAAATAAGTTTTAACACAATGATTACTGCCCCAGAGAGAGAGAGAGAGAGAGAGAGAGAGAGAGAGAGAGAGAGAGAGAGAGAGAGAGAACACGAACATTAATAATAATAATCATCATCATCACCATCATCATCATCATCATCTTCTTCATCATTATAATAGCAGCAGCAGCAGTAGTAGAGATTATCTTTATTATTCGGAAGCAAAGATCCCAATGCGTTCTAACATAAAACTGATTCATTTTATTTTTCCAAGTGGTGAGCGCTTTGAACTGTATTCTTAGGAAAAATGCATTATAAATCATCATTATCATCAGTCCCTCAGCCAGTCTGTATGGGGCGCCATGTGTCCATTTATTCTATGTGACTATTCTATACATAGAATAAATTCTATGCACATAGAAAGCATTCTATGCAAACAAAAAGCATTCATTAGTTGAAATTCCATTTATAAAAAAGAAACCAATATTGTAAGTCATAGAATAAAATTCTTTGTATAGAATAACATTCTATAATATAGTGTAAAATTCAATGTCCATAATACAATTCTATGTATAGAATAACATTTTATAATAGAGAATAAGATTATATGTATGTAATACAATTCTATATTATAGAATGCACTTGTATGCATAGAATTGTATTCTATAACATAGAATGAATTCTATTAAAAAGAATGAATTCTATAACATATAATTTATTCTATGTGCATACAATTCATTCTATAACATAGAATGAATTCTTTAACATAAAATAAATTATATGACATAAAATGAATTCTATGTGCATAGAATAAATTGTATAACATAGAATGAATTCTATAATAAAGAATGAATTCTATATGCATAGAATGAATTTTATAGCATAGAATGAATTCTATGACATAGAATTCATTCTATGACATAGAATGAATTCTATAGGCGTAGAATGAATAGTATAACATTGAATGAATAAGATGACATAGAATGAATTCTATGACATAGAATGAATTCTATAACATAGAATGAATTCTATAGCATAGAATGAATTCTATGACATAGAATTTATTCTATAGCATAGAATGAATTCTATAACATAGAATGAATTCTATAGCATAGAATGAATTCTATGACATAGAATTTATTCTATAGCATAGAATGAATTCTATGTTACAGAATGAATCCTATGTCATAGAATTCATTCTATGCTATAGAATAAATTCTATGTCATAGAATTCATTCTTTGCTATAGAATTCATTCTATGTTATAGAATTCATTCTATGTCATAGAATTCATTCTATGTCATCTTATTCATTCTATGTTATACTATTCATTCTATGCTATAGAATTCATTCTATGTCATAGAATTCATTCTATGTCATAGAATTCATTCTATGTCATAGAATTCATTCTATGTCATAGACTTCATTCTATGTTATAGAATGAAATCAATATATACACTTTTTTTAAATAGTAAAAACTGGGGCACTGTCAAGGTATAGAGAACATTTTTTATGGCATGGGACTGTATTGCAGAGAGATATACACATTGCCACATCCCATCACCACACCACATCACTCTACATCACACTGCACCACAAATGTGATGGGTAGGTGTGGTGGAGTGATTAGGTTATGTGACGATGTGGTCTGATTCACTGCTTTTAAGGCATAATAGAACTGTATTGCAGATACATACATACACATTACCACATCACATCACCACACTACATCACTCTAAATCACACCACACTGCACCACAAATGTGATGGGTGGGAGGGGTGGGGTGATTAGATTATGTGATGTGATTCACTGATGCCATGATATGTGCTGTCTGCTGCAATGTGAAGATGTGCTGCTGCTGTGATGTCGGCTGATGTGATGTGATGATTTGTTGATATGATGTGATTTTATGTGGTGGTGCGTTTTCACGATGATGGTGATGAAGCAATGTGATGCAGTGATGTGATGTGATGATGTGATCGATGTGGTGATGATGCGATGTATCTTTTTTTAAATTCTAAATTTTGTTACAATTTATTAGTTGTGTTTTTTTAATTTTATGTGAATGAAATGAATTATATGTATATAGAATTAATTGTATAACACAGCAAGAATTGTATGACATAAAATTCATTTTTTAAAAATAAAATGGATTTTATTCGCAACACTGAATACATTCTATTTTCATAGAATTGTTTTTTAACATTTGGTGCACATAGAATGCATTCTATAACATAGAATGTTCATTCTATAACATAGAATGTTCATTCTATAACATAGGATCCATTCTATAACATAGAATGTTCATTCTATAACATAGATTGGTCATTCTATAACATAGAATTCATTCTATAACATAGAATGTTCATTCTATAACATAGAATCCATTGTATAACTTAGAATGTTCATTCTATAACATAGAATCCATTCTATAACATAGAATGTTCATTCTATAACATAGAATGCTCATTCTATGCGCAACTAGCTCATTCTATGTGAAGCGAGGCTGTGACGTATAAAGGGACACGTGGAGCCTTGCACGCGCGCGAGAACTGAAGAAATGGCTGACGTACCAAGCGCTCTGCGGCTTTATCAGACATCATACTTTCGTGAACAAGCATTTAGGTTTCTTGATGTGGACGACTTCGACGGTATAATTAGTGTGAATAGATCGCTTAGCAATAAAAATAATTGACGTCACACCCTCCCCCCCCCCCCCTCCGCCTCTGTGTGCTTGCTTTTTTCATTACAATGTGCTGAGGTTCTGTAAGGGTTTATAGTGACAAAATCTAATTAAATAATCAGTTCTTTTCGCTCAATACCGAAGAAATAACCGTACTGTACACTCATAAAAAGCAATAATTAATATATTTAAAGGTCGAATATTGCTATACAACTCTGAGACATAATAAATGAAAGGTTCATAAAGCTGAATATTGCAAAAAATCTATTTCACCCCAAGCGGCCCCCCAGGGCGCTATGCACAAAGGCGTGGCGGCCACGTGCGGGAATAACACAGCGTGATCGAGTTTGAAAATGGTGAAGTACTGTGCTGCGTTTGGATGCTCTAACTCCGACGTAAAACCTTTCTGCAAAGAAAAGAACATTTCCTTTCATCGATTTCCACTTCGAGCGCAAATGATGAAGCACTGCATGTCGTCAACTCTAAACTGAATGTCAGTGACAAATCGCTCTGTAATCATTATTGCACGAGTGTGCTATGTTCAAAACATCACAATATCCCAAAATGTTCTCTATACCTTGACAGTGCCCCAGTTTTTACTATTTAAAAAAAGTTTTTATATTGATTTCATTCTATAACATAGAATGAATTCTATGACATAGAATGAATTCTATAGCATAGAATGAATGGTATAACATAGAATGAATAAGATGACATAGAATGATTTCTATGACATAGAATGAATAATATGAGATAGAATTTAGTCTATAGCATAGAATGAATTCTATAACATAGAATGAGTTATATAGCATAGAATGAATTCTATGACATAGAATTCATTCTGTAACATAGAATTCATTCTATGCTATAGAATAAATTCGATGTCATAGAATTCATTCTATGCTATAGAATTCATTCTATGTTATAGAATTCATTCTATGTCATAGAATTCATTCTATGTCATAGAATTCATTCTATGTCATCTTATTCATTCTATGTTATACTAGTCATTCTATGCCTATAGAATTCATTCTATGTCATGGAATGAATTCTATGTCATAGAATTCATTCTATGCATATAGAATTCATTCTTTATTATAGAATTCATTCTATGTTATATTATTTATTCTATGCACATAGAATTCATTTTATGTCATATAATTTATTTTATGTTAAAGAATTCATTCTATGTTATAGAATGAATTCTATGCGTATAGAAATAATTCTATGTCATGCAATTTATTTTATTTTAAAGAATTCATTCTATGTTATAGAATTAATTCTTTGTAATAGAATTCATTCTATGTTATAGAATATAATTCTATGCATACAAGTGTATTCTATAATATAGAATTGTATTACATACATAGAATATTATTCTCTATTATAAAATGTTATTCTATACATAGAATTGTATTATGGACATAGAATTTTACACTATATTATAGAATGTTATTCTATACAAAGAATTTTATTCTATGACTTACAATATTGGTTTCTTTTTTATAAATGGAATTTCAACTAATGAATGCTTTTTGTGTGTATAGAATGCTTTCTATGTGCATAGAATTTATTCTATGTATAGAATAGTCACATAGAATAAATGGACACATGGCGCCCCATAGTCTGGCCGTCGCGGAGGCATGAGAGATGCTGACGCATAGAGTTTTCCATACTTCTGTATGTGTGGGAGTGTGTGTGTGTGTGTGTGTGTGTGTGTGTGTGTGTGTGTGTGTGAGTGTGTGAGTACCGCGCGTGCGCGTCTGTGTTTAAAAAAGCAATACCCATATGTGAAGACAATGGCTTACCCCATACTTGAACTTCACAAACATTCAGTACAATATCATTTTGGTTTGTTGGTCGGTGTAGCTTGACACGTCGACCATTCTTGGGCAGAGAGCTTCCTGGCGTTATTGACGTTATGTCTGTCTGTAGCGGTAGCGGGCTCTCTGATGGAAACTGGTATACAAGAACATCGTCCACCAGCACTTGTACGTTTGTCATCCGGATCTGATTGTAAAACGCTGTCATGAATGTGCAAAGTTGTGTAAAGGTTGGTAGTACAGAGCATTAATCACAAAATGTTATTGAAAAAGTCTCAAAAGCAAATAAACAAATAAACAAATAAATAACACGAACATATAAATCAAATAATGTTAATAAAATAAAATACATATAAAACAAAATAGCTTTTCTAATGCAAAGTATTCACTATAATAATAGACCGAATGCTCTTAAACAATGGACCAGTTGCATTTGCACATATCTACTTGGTGGAAACTGGCATATTTGAGCATCGTCAACAAACACTTGTACGTTTGCCATTTGATTTTTTAAAAATGCAAAATCTGTCATGATAGTTCAAAATTATGCAAAGGACTGCATCATTTAAACAAATGTTATTCTAAGGGTTGCAAATAAATAACTAAATAAATAAATAAATAAATAAATAAATAAATGTAAACGAAATTAAATTTCCATTAAAATATAAAACTAATAAAATAGCTTTCCTAATGTTTGATCTCCCCTAAACAAAACTGGACTGAATGCACCTAAACAATGGACCAATTGTATTTGCACAGATAGTATTCTCCTAAAAATGTTATCTCTGCTTTCATTATGGTCTTGCCATCTGCTGCACTCCAGAAACCCATACAGACAAACCAACAATGTAGGTCCACATGGCCTATCCTAAGGTCGTAGGGGCACCACAGATGGTCGTTTAACCAGCGTACTGCATCTTTCTCTGTCCTCAGCAACCCTGATGGCTTCACTCAGTGTCAAGTTAGTCCATTCTCGAATGTTGTCCTCCAACTTCTCTTTGGGTCTCCCTCTTGTGGAGACCAAGCGTCTTTGCCAGTATCAGATTGTTGTATCTGGTAAACTCCAAGAGTCTCACACTCCACATGGCTAACACAATGATAATCTTGGTCTGCTCGCAAATTGTTTTTCCTGTTTTTAAAAGTCCCCAGTTCGAAGGCTTTGTTTACATTTGGCAAGAACGGGTTTACCCTAAAATCCGCATTGTTATCATGTTACACAACGAAAAGGTGGGCCTTCGTTGCTCAAACCAACCTCTAATGCTTGAATTTTCAATTTCTGTTCTGTGAGAGTGATTTTCCCTGATTACGGGTACATCGGTACTATAACCCTGTGACCTTTGACCTTATTTGTGTGTGAACCACGAATCTTGTGTCTTTGGTGTCTGGGGTAGTGTAGGATTAAACCTAAAACAAAAAACCCTACCGAGCCAATTTTTTTTTTTTTTGGGGGGGAGGGGTATGAGGAATTTGGTTTTGATAGACGCTATTTTTAGCTCACGAATGTTGGCAAGCAACTGCTATTAATAGGCACAAAAGTTACGGAAATTAATTCATTTGTTTAAAAATAACTGCACTTTGGAAAGAGTTACTTTTTGTTGTAAGCTTATTTTATTCAGTGGAGCAACACTCACTGTGAATGTTAAAAGGGCCTGTCGAGGGGGCGTGGTCAGAGTGGGTTCTTTTAAGTAGGGACGAGGCCTACTACCGGTGGCGCAGTAGCATAGTGATTTGGGCACGCGCTATCAATGTTTTGTGTTAAGCAACGTCGGGAAGGCTTAGGTTAGTACTTGGACGGGTGACCACGCTTGGAAGGCAGCCACCCACAAAGTGAAACAAGCACAAGTACACACAATCCCATCCAGCTGTGAATGGGTAAGGTAAGGCTGTTGCGATCCCTTGTCATCTCCATCTTCCTATACGCTTGTGAAACATGGACCCTCACAGCAGATCTACAACGAAGAATACACAGCATGGAGATGATGTGCTACAGAAGACTTCTGGGCATTTTCTATACCCAGCACATTATCAACAACAAAGTCCGACAAACCATCACACAAGCCATTGGACAACATGGTGACCTGCTCACAGTGGTGAAGAAACGGAAACTCCGATGGTATGGCCATCAGGCCTGGCAAAGACCATCCTGCAAAGGCACAGTGCAGGTGTAATGCAGTGGACTTCTTAGAATTTCGTATTTGAATAGATGTGTGTGTGGGTGTGTGTGTGTGTGTGTGTGTGTGTATGTGTGAATAGTGTTCACACGGTAATGCCCAATAGGGCGAGAGCAGAATTATAATTCCAAACTGTCAGTCTACATTGAACTTACAAAACTGACGGTTGTCTCCTATTTTCTAGGTAAGTTTCTAAATTGTATTGACGGTTGTTTGAAAAGACAATTTAAGATGGTAAAGGTTTTGGGATTAATTTATAGTTATTGCTTAATATACATCGATGTCCATTGTAATTGAGTCATCGCGTTTGTTATTTGTGTTGTCATTAATTGAATAAAAGGCAGTCTACATTGAACTTACAAAACTGACGGTTGTCTCCTATTTTCTAGATTACATTTGGGGGCTCGTTCAACTGTCCTGCATTCAAGATGGAGGACATACAGATGGAGGTGCTGGCGGAGGTGTGCCATGCGTCTCTTCAACTGAAAATTGCCGTTGCTACTCTGCTTGGTGTGGGGAGTGCTGCGGCGTTGAACGAACACGAATTGACGGCGGCTGTCACTGGAAACTTGATGAAAATGTCGGCGGAGGATCAGACGACGATCGTACGAGTGAAGAAACTGCTGTCTGCAAATAAATGCCAAAATGAAGTCCCTAGACACGAAAACAAGCCATCGTCGACGACAGTTACCGTTCGGCACGAATTAAAGTTGAACTTCACCAGTTACACCAGCATCAAGCGACAGATTGAGTGTGCCGTGCAGAAAGGTTACTCAGATCATGAAATTCAGGAAGCTTTGGTGAACGCAATGCCCGCTGACCTACCACTGAAGCACTACTTGGAAGTGGCAAAACTGGACCTCAATGAAGTGTGCCGTCTAGTTCAACAACACTTCAAAGAGCCTTCCGCAACTGAACTATTTGCTTTATTGACGAGTGCCTCACAAAGGGCCGAAGAAACGGCCGCAAACTTCATGATGAGGCTGTTGGACACAAGGGAGCGAATCAAGCTGGCAGCGAGGGGATCCAAAGAGCCAAGTTACCCAGACAGTCTGATAGACTCCACGTACCACCACGCGTTCATCAAGGGGCTGTCTGACGTGGAAATGAGGATTACGGTGAAAGCTCTGATCGAACAAAATGCTGCAGATGAGACAATCATAGCCGAGATCAACAGACTGACTACGATATCTCAAGATCGGGTATCTAAACGTTGCGAAGAGGTCAAGACTCAGCTGATGGCAGATGACTCTAGTAGAAAGAGGAGGCGGTCGGAGGACAGAGAGGAGATGTTGAATCAGCTAAACGCAAGAATTCAGAGCCTTGAGGCAGAACTCAAGACAAAGACAACAAGACAAAAGTTCAGATGTGGTGATTGTCGAAGGAACAATAAACAGAGATGTACTCACTGTTGGAGATGTGGGAGCGAATCTCACTTCGAGCGAGATTGCAGGCAACCTAAAGCTCAAAAACCAGGGAAACGGGAGCGAGTCACGTTGAGGGGGGCAGCCGTGACTGAAGAGGAAGAAGACCCTCCAGAAATGAAACTTTCCTTCATTACACTGGCAAGTATTGCCACAGACCCCGGCAGTGATAGATTCAAGAACAGAATGGCAGAACTAGTAGGAGCGAGATGCATGGTTCAGGGCCGAGTCAATGGAGTTGCTATGGAATTTCTATGGGACACAGGGGCTCAGGCCAGCCTCATTTCCAGGAAATGGCTGAAGACGAACACTGGCGGAGTGGAAATCCGAGCGCTGCATGAATGGGGAGACCAAGGGACCCAGTTAAGATTGACATCAGCAAGCGGCACCCACATTCCTCTGCTTGGATGGTGCACTCTGAGGGTGTCGATCAAAACGAAAGACATGGTCGTTCCATTCGTCGTCACGGACATGGAGAGCGTAACCACCCCAATCCTGGGTTACAATGCGATCGGCCCTCTCTTAGAGGAGTTGGAGCCAGACGTGCTAAGGGATGCTTTCCCAAAGACGCCAGCCAGGGTCCTCTCGCAAGTGGTGCATCTGTCACAAGTGCAAGTGACGCAGAGAGAGTTGGATGTGGAGGAATGGGATCCAGCGGTGGATCTCAATGATGCGCCTCTAAGCGAGGATCAGAAGCGCCGTGTTCGTCAAGTCCTGCGGGAAGAATGCCGCACGTTCATGAGAGACGATAATGACGTCGGGTGTGTGGAAGAGCTGGAGCTTGACATCAACCTGAAGGACAGAACGCCGGTTCAAAAACCGTATGTCTCGATCCCTCCGCCGATGTTCGCCGAGGTGAAGGCATACTTAGAGGACCTCAAGAGAAGAGGGTGGATCCGGCCTTCAAAGAGTGCATACAGCAGTCCTATGGTCTACATAAGGAAGAAAGACGGTAGTTTGCGGCTGTGTATTGACTACCGCCAGCTCAACCAGAAATCTATGAAGGACAGTCACCCTATCCCTAGGATACAAGACTCACTGAACGTGCTGGGAGGCAACAGATGGTTCTCCACGCTTGATCAGGGCAAAGCATACCACCAGGGCTTTATGAAGGAAGAAGCTCGTCATCTGACTGCCTTTGTGACGCCATGGGGACTCTGGGAGTGGGTTAGGATTCCCTTTGGCCTCACGGGAGCTTCAGCTGCCTACCAACGGTTCATGGAGGAGACTCTAAAGGAGGTCCGCGACGAGTGCTGCGTTCCGTACATGGACGACGCCTTGGTATACAGCGTCTCTTTTGAGCAACATCTCGACCATCTCAGGAAGGTACTGAGGCTTCTGAGAGAAAAAGGCATCAAACTGAAACCCAACAAATGTATACTGTTTCGCAGAGAGGTCAAGTTTTTGGGTCACGTGGTGTCAGCGAAGGGCTATAGAATGGATGACTCGGACAAGGAGGCTGTGGAGGCACTGAGGAGCCAGCGGCCCAAGACAATGGGCGAAGTCAGGCGCCTGCTTGGATTCCTGGGCTATTTCAGGAAGTACATCGCTGACTTTTCGCGGCGATCTAGGATACTCTTCCAGCTCCTGGAGGCGAAAGGTAGGGGCGTGGTAAAGAAGAAAAATGGCCAGGCGTCACCAAAATCTCCTGTCAATTGGACGCAAGAACATACCACTGTGCTGAACAAGCTGATAGACTATCTCACATCCGACCGGGTTATGGCCTATCCTGATTTCTCCAAAGAGTTCTCACTCCACGTGGATGCGTCACAGGACGGCCTGGGTGCAGTTTTGTACCAGCAGCAAGAGGACGGACGTAAAGCAGTGATAGCTTTCGGCTCTCGGAGCCTGACGACGGCGGAAAAGAACTATCACATTCATTCCGGCAAGCTGGAGTTTCTTGCCCTGAAGTGGGCCATCACTGAGCGGTTCAGGGACTATTTATATCACGCTCCTCACTTCACAGTGTTCAGCGACAATAATCCCTTGACGTACGTCCTCACCACAGCAAGGTTAGACGCAGAGAGACACCGTTGGGTCGCAGAACTGGCGGACTACAACTTTGATGTGCGCTACAAACCAGGCCGTTTAAACGGAGATGCAGATGGCCTGTCCCGAATGCCCATGGAGCACAGTCACACAGAGAAGATGGATACAGCCGTGTTCCATGCAGTGGCCCAAGCCAGCACGCTACAGCAAGAGGGAAATTCACCGTGGATTTGCGCACTGTCGTGTGATGCGTCAGTCCTGTCGGACACAGAGGTCTCGTCCATCGCGGGCATCGCCTTAGCGGACCTGCACAAAGCGCAGCAAGAGGATGACGACATAGGACCTATGCTGGAAGCAAAGAAGAAGAAAGCCGGTGATTTTCTTTGTAAGACCCAAGCGGCTCAGGCTTTGAAAAGACAATTTGACAGGCTGAAAGTCAACAATAAAGGCCTGCTGGTGAGAGTCAGTAAAAATCCTGAGGATGGGAAAATCAAAGAACAACTGGTCCTACCAAAAACATACAGGCCTCAAGTACTAAAACTGCTCCATGATGACATGGGACATATGGGGGTGGAGAAGACAACAGCGTTGGTCCAGGAACGTTTTTTCTGGCCCTACATGGCCGCAGATATAGAGCGTTACGTTACACAGCGATGCAAGTGCATCAAGGACAAGGCACCGGCGCGTCACACGAGAGCGCCGATGAAAACCATCACCACAACGGCACCAATGGAACTTGTTTCCATTGACTTCCTGCATTTGGAGACAAGCAGTGGCGGATTTGAATACATCCTGGTTGTTATGGACCACTTTACCAGGTTTGCGCAGGCTTATTCAACCCGGAATAAGGCGGCTAGGACAGTGGCTGAGAAGTTGTTCAACGACTTCATCCCTCGTTTTGGTCTACCTGCAAGAATCCATCATGATCAGGGAGGCGAGTTTGAAAACAGGGTCCTGCGAGAGCTCCAGAAACTATGCGGCATCTCGTCATCTCGCACCTCACCGTACCACCCTCAAGGAAACGGACAGGTGGAACGCTTTAACAGGACCCTGCTGTCAATGCTCAAGACGCTAGAAAAGGACCAGAAGAGCCGCTGGCACTTACACCTCAATAAAATGGTCCATGCCTATAACTGTATGAAGAGCGACGCCACAGGGTTCTCACCCTTCTTCTTGCTCTTCGGCCGTACTCCCAGGCTGCCTGTAGATTTGATGTTTGGACTCGACAACGGGGAACAGAATCAACATCCAGGCATATCAGAGTACGCGGATAACTTCAGCAAAGTGCTGAGAGAAGCCTACACCAAAGCCGGAGACACAGCCAGACAGGAGGCAAAGCACAATGAGCGGCAGTACAACAGGAAGGTGAGGGTGACTGAGCTGCGGCCTGGTGATCGAGTTCTCGTCAGGAACTTGGCACAGCGTGGAGGACCGGGAAAACTCCGCTCGTATTGGGAAGAGGACATCTATGTGGTGATCCGCCGCATGGATGAAGATGCTCCAGTCTTCGAGGTGAAGCCAGAAAATGACAAGTTGCGAAAGGTGAAGACGCGGGTTCTTCACAGGAACATGCTGCTTCCGTGTGACTCTCTGCCTCTGGAGCATGATGTGCCTGCCCCGAGCACAAGAAATGGGATCAAGTCTAAAGGCCAAGTACAAGTGGCTGGATCTGGTCAGACACACGCAGATAGCAGCGCTGACGACTCGACCACCCTGAATCCTGATGCTATGGTGTTTATTCCTCAGGGGCTTCGAGGCGGATTTGAAGGGCACTCCTCGGTGGTCCCTAATCACACACCCACTCCAGTGACCCCACCCGCAGTCCAAGATCCAGTCACTCCGATCTACACCCAAACCCCAACTTTCAGCCCCCTTTCTTCAGCCCACTTTCCAGTTACATTGATAGCATCCCCGGAGAGGCAGGATATTTCCCCAAACCACGAATCTCAGACACCAGGTTTGGAATCCCCGGTGGTGGATCCCCCACCTGTGTCAGGCGGCGAGGACGAAGCTTCTGCGGACGATGAGGTGAACAGTCAGGACACGCCAGCAGGACGGCCGGTGCGTGTCAGGCGGCAGCCATCCAGGTTCACCTACAGTGGACTGGGCCGGCCGGGAGAGACCAATGCCAACCAGCTACAGGTCGCGATGACAGACTGGAAGCCAGTGGAAATGGTACCCATGACAGTGTTGGTCGCCTGCAACCGGATCTGGATTCCTCTTCCCCTGTTTCCCCTTGTCCAACCAGGGCAATGTTTTGAGAAAGGGAGGGTGTAATGCAGTGGACTTCTTAGAATTTCGTATTTGAATAGATGTGTGTGTGTGTGTGTGTGTGTGTGTGTGTGGGTGTGTGTGTGTGTGTGTGTGTGTGTGTGTATGTGTGAATAGTGTTCACACGGTAATGCCCAATAGGGCGAGAGCAGAATTATAATTCCAAACTGTCAGTCTACATTGAACTTACAAAACTGACGGTTGTCTCCTATTTTCTAGGTAAGTTTCTAAATTGTATTGACGGTTGTTTGAAAAGACAATTTAAGATGGTAAAGGTTTTGGGATTAATTTATAGTTATTGCTTAATATACATCGATGTCCATTGTAATTGAGTCATCGCGTTTGTTATTTGTGTTGTCATTAATTGAATAAAAGGCAGTCTACATTGAACTTACAAAACTGACGGTTGTCTCCTATTTTCTAGATTACACAAGGAGGTAGAAGAAAAGGGAGACCAAAAAAGAGGTTGGAGGACAACATTCGAAAATGGGCTGGCTTGACATTGAGTGAAGTCATGAGGGTTGCTGATGACAGAAAAAGATGGAGTACGCTGGTAAAACGTGCCCCTACGACGTTCGAGTTACAGGATAGGATAGGATAGGTGAATGGGTTCCTGGATCTTATTAGAACTTGGAAGGTAAAGCAGCAATAGAGAGGAGCTATGCACCGCTTCGGGAGATTTTCTCGCAGGATTCAACTATCTATACCCCCTCCTACCGTGTAACCTATGTGGCACGTTACAGAACAAGGTCATTGTGGCAACAGGGCATGCGATAGGTCCAAGTAAACATATATATGTATATCTATAGGACAGTGCGTCAGGGCATGCGATAGGTCCAAGTAAACATATATATCTATAGGACTGTGCGTGATGGCGTTTGTAACACACATATTAGTATTCATTCTATGTGTCTGTCTCAGTGATGGAAGGCGTTAGATACTGTGTGTTGGCGTCCACAGCAGCCTTGAATAGCTCTATGAGCTAGTAATGGAGCTATAAAGCAACATTTACTTTGCATTTTACTTGCTTTTACTTGTCTACAACTCTGATCATGACTGACCTCGTGCGAAGATGGTGATCCTTTCCACTGTGTAGTTCTGACCTAGATCCACAGTCCACGACGGAGTAGTGTCATTCATTGCAGTGTGAATACAGTTGTCTGGCTGATATATCATCGTCGTGTTTCCGTTAATTGCAGTGCTGCAATTGTTTTTCCACCCATCACCAGTGTAATGCGTAGTCATGCTGCACTGTTTGTTTAACGCTACGTTCTCTGTTAAGACCAAAATGCAGGGTTATTTTTTTTTTTATAGAAAATTAATTTTGATGGCGAAATATCACTTCCGCATTCTAACTTCCATTTCTTTCTTTCTACTCTTTCTTTTTCTCCTGCTGTTGTTGTTATTATTATTGTTGTTGTTGTTGCAATCGTTGATGTCGTTGTTCGTTTGTTGTTGTTTTTTTACACTTATTTACTCGTTCCTAATGAGCGCGCTTTTCCAGCTCAAGAGCTGCTCAAGGCGCTGGTCGAGCAAGATGTATACCAGTAGTCCCTGCTGTGAAGGAGCTTGCAAATGAAATTTCCAACATAGATTTTTCCAAACAAATATGGCTGCTGACTTAGGAGTTAACAAAGAAACAATATTACGACTTCTGCAGAGGGAAATATTGCTCCCAGAATAGACATTCATCCCTACTACAACCTTCTCTCTCCATCCCATTCTCCCCTTAAGTAACCTTTTCTGGGTGGGTGGGGGTGGGGTGGAGAGTGGTGGGATGAGGGTGGTGGTGGACATGAAGTATGACTGTCAGTGAAACGACACATTGCATTACATTACACGATTATTGCTTTAGGTCCAGCGGACTCTTCCGAGCCAAATCAGGACCAGAGAAACGTTATCTTAAAATATTCAAACAAACTTTAACAGGCAACCTCTCTAAAAATCTTCTTTAAATCAGATGTATTAAAAAATATGTTCTCTTTCTTTAATCAAATCGCAGCACTCGTGCAGCTCAGTTAAAAATTGTCGAACTAAAAATATCTTATCACAGCCATGGCAACAAGGTGGTTCCTCTCTCTGAGAAGAAAACCGTGGATCACATAAGTGTGTCCAATGTGCAGTCGGGTCAGCACAGTTTCGTCTTTCCGCGTGGGAGTTTGGCAACGGATCAGAGAGATCTGGTAAAATTTGAAAAAGTTTGTTAGTTTTGCCCGACCATCGTTCTTGCCAGGTTTTTCGACAGTAAGATCTAGTCAAGCTGTGAAGGTCAGAATAAGGAACAAACTAAAAAATTTGAGATGGCATATCATGATCTAATGCTTCTTTTGCTGCCTGATCTTCTATCGTGTTCCCTCGTATCCCCATGTGACCTGGTGCCTACAAAAATACAATATTTTCCCCGTCAGACACGAGTTTAGTGTGGAGGCCATGTATTTCTTCTAAGTACGGATGTGATACGTTTCTCGGGAGATGGCCTGGAGTGCCGACAATGAATCAGAAATTATTAAAAAGTAAGATCTTTTTGACTGATAAACTTGCTTTAACGCCAGTAAAATTGCTTTCAGGTCCGCAGTGTATACAGAACAAAAGTCAGGTAATCGTTGTTGTAGGGGATGATAAAGTCTCTTTCAGAGACCGAAGTAGCACCGACAGAATTATCCTTCTTTGATTAATCCGTGAAAGGTTTTTCATAACCTGGGTACAAAGAACACTGTTCTAAATAAAGTTGTCTATAGACAGTTGCAGAGATAGTCTTTTTGAGGAAAGCGGACAACTGCCAGTTAATGTTTGGATTACTTAATTTCCATGGAGGAGCTTCAGTCCGAAGCTCATCGTCGTTGAGGGAAGCAACATCAATGCCTGCTTTATTCAAACGATCCTGCATTCTGAAGCCAAACGGAGGAATTTTATTCGGCTTGGCCTCAAATTTCTGCACAAAATCTGGGTTGAGAACACAGTCATAAGCGGGATTAATAGGATCAGTTTTTAATTTTAAATAGTAATTCAGTAATAATCTTATGCGGTTACGTCTTGGACCAGGGCCGGACCTAAGTTTTTCAGGGGTAGGGGCCCAAATATATTAAAATTTAGGGTAGTAGTGAAGGCGCGAAGCGCCGAGCCGACGGCGCGAAGCGCCTAGTTTGTTAGGGGGGCCCGGGGGCATGCTCCCCCGGAAAATTTTTTGAAAAGGGAGAAAAATTGTTGCAATCTGGTGCAATCTGAGCATGTAAATTGCAAAATTTTGGTGCTATAGTTTGCCACTGATTTTGGGGAGAAACTACCTTTAAAAAAGTGTGTGTGTGTGTGTGTGTTAGGAATACAGTCATAACAAAAATATGACTTGGGGAACAAAATATAGTGATACTCGGGTCCGCGGTAGACTCCTAAATGTGTTAGGTACTACATGGTCATATTTAGCCTACATGTAGTCGTTGTGACGGCAGGCCAGCTCTCTTAGTGGCAAAGGCTATGGACTGTCATATTTTTCCCCCACATTTTTTTTCTTTCTTTTTTTTTCTTTCTTTTTTTCAAAAAAGGGTATGGGCCCGGGCCCCTCGGGCCTGGCAGGTCCGGCCCTGTGGACACAGGCTGACCTGTTTGTTACTTTTATTTTTGAGTTTGCGGGCCACTTTCCAAACCTCTGACAGTTTCGCTTTCGAATTTTGCGTGGAACAGAAACCTCTTCACGATTCTCTTCTCTTACGTTCGAAGAGCTTTCGACATTGAGCTCGCAAACGTTAATGGTCCTGGGTAGCTTTTTTTAAGAGCTTGGATGTAAATACATGATTCTTAAAGCTTTTTTGCGGGCTTACTGAAGTTTTTTTTTTACATTTATCGTCAAACCATAGTTTTTTAAGTGTATGAGGCTTTGATGAAGTTTGTAGAATGGATTCCTTGGCACTGTTTATAACTATGTCAGTGTAGAGCTGTATTGGGTCTATGGCATTTGAAAATTCCTGTTTCTTATCACGTAACTGAGCCTCAGACAAGTTGGAAAACAGACTCTAGTTAGCTTGTTTCAATTTCCATCTGTCATGAGTTTGCTCAAGGTTGTCTGAATCATATTTTATTAGAATTGAAAAATGATCTCTGCCATGAAGATCGTCTAAAACTGTCCATTTAAAGTCCAAAAGGAGGGAGGGATCAGAGATCCATATATATCAATGTGGGATAAAGAAGCAGTTCTCGAACAGGAAAAAGTTGGAGAACCCTCGTTCAAAGTTACCAGATTCATTGAGTCTAAAATGCCTTCAGTTATTTTCCCCCGGGTATTGGTACGATCGCTGCCCCACAGGGGAGAGCATCCGATAAAGTCTCCCAACAACAGAAAAGAAGTGGGTAACTGTCGGATCAAATTCTCAAGGTCGTTTTAATTTACATTAGTGATGGGGTCAAATATATGGAACATACTGTAAGTGACTTGAAAATTGATACTCTTGCTGCTACTGCTGGTAAACTTGTGTTAAGTGAAATTGAGTTAAATGGGACGTTTCTATGGATAAAGAGTGAAACGCCTCTGGAAGATATACGATATAGTGACGAATACCCAGAAATATCTATAGACTGTTTTTCTGACAAGAGAGTCTCCTGAATGGCCAACACCTCAGGTCGATGCTCCGTTAGCAGACAGCATAATTTTTTTATTGGCTCTTATCCCGCGTATGTTCCATTGAAGGATAGCCAGAAAGCTAAATATTTCCGTCCCTGAGAGCACATTTATATCTCTAAGTATTCTGGCCCCCATCCGTCTCCTCATGGTCCATCAACTCCCCGAAACGGTCCTCCGTCTCGAGAGGCTGAGGGTGCTTGGAAGAAAGAGGTCCGGGCTTTTGATTTTTCTTCAAACCCCCGGATCCCAAACTGCCAACCGTCTTCCTCCCCTTCTCTCCCCTCTTCCTTTTCCCTCTCACCCTTAACAATGTTGCCCTCCCCTCCCTTGGCACTCCCCTGCTGAGCCACTAAGACCTTGGCCGCCCCTGCGACCACCGGGTCGCTGAAACCTGCGTCGATGCCGTGGAGGCCCTGTGGCATGGCCTCCTTCGAGGCAGGTATGACGGCTTTAGACACGGCCGTCTGCATGTTGGGATTGACGGTTTTCGACGTGACCGTCTGCACGTTCTCCAGTGTGCCCGATGGGGCTGGAGACCCTCCCCCCCCCCGCACCCCTCTCGCCTGTGACCAAACGACGTGAGCATTTTCTCCAGAGTGTCCATCCTTTTGCACAACGCTTCCAAAATCTGAGTCATTTTATTCATAAAGATTCATATTGCCGGGTGTGCGCTAGGTTCCGCAAGGGGTGTGGAACCCGTCACAGACGCAAAGGATCTTTCTCGAATAGTCGGTCTCTTTTCCATAACTTTTTTCCTCGCGTCCCCGAAGGAGCACCCCTCAGTGGCCCCCATCTTTTGGATCTCAAGCGCCCTTATCCAAAAAGGAACTCTACTTATTCTTCACCCCTCTGATAACCTCCCCGTCGATTTGTGATTTGGGTTGAGAAGTTAGCTATGTTATTTGTTTTGCGGCTATATGTGTAAATTGCCTGTTATTATTATTACTTGCAATCGTTTTACTCGTGTCGTTGTTGTAGTGTTGTTGGTGGTGTATCAGTGTGCATCTTTTTAGTTTACAGCGGGTGGAAATGTGACGGTTCTGCAACCTATGAGTAGGGTCAACAACTTGATTTCTACTTTGCACAATCATATGCCATGGTACTCTCTTTAGTACGTACGGTTGGATACGCACACAACACACACACACACACACACGCAAGCACGCACGCAGAGAGAGAGAGAGAGACAGAGAGATTTCAACCAGCAAACTGTACACTAGCACCTTATTGAGCCACTTTCCACCTCTGTTGAGATTCAAGCTCAGCGGCCAGCCCAGGCTCAGATGCTTGATATACAAGCTTAGCCTGTTAAGCTAGCTACCAGTTTGAAGCTCGAAAGAACTTGGCTCTCTCTCTGGCACTTTAGACACTTTAAACATGTCTAGTGTTGCAGCACCAATTCTTTTAGCTCTCTCTCTCTTTCTCTCAAACACACACACAATACAAACGCACACCCACAGACACAAACAAGCGGTTACATGCCGAAAAAATTACAAACAATAAAATCCAAAGCCACTGCTTTAGAACATGATCCGGATCATGACATACTGATATCTAATTTCACAAAAAGGAAAAACAATGATGTTCAATTATGCAGTAGTTGCTACATTTTTTTAACTGAAAATAAAACTTTTATCGCCTTCTGATTGTATCCGCTGTTTCAAGTAAATCTGTAAGCCAAAATGAAATAAAACGAAATACACTCAAATAAACAAAACTTAGAATCGATTGAATTCAATTCGATCAATTTATTTAAAGTCTGTTCCCAAAATATATGATTTTAGACTATTAAAGTATTAATAATAAAATAAAAATTAAAAATAATAATAATATAAAAAAAATTAATAAATAAATAAAATAACTCAAGACCTTAACTATTAAATAATGCAGCTTTTAGGGGGTCTCAGCTATTTTTTTAAAAGCATTTATCCGTAGTGACGTTTGTGGTACCTATTAGTAAAAGTATTTTTACGGTCATGACGGTCTATAACCGTCTCTATAACGACGTTAGCGAGACCCGAATGAAAGCGCCCGTGATGAAAAGCTAAATCGGATGTCAAACGACACAATGGGTTTTCACGTTTTTGACGTAGAGAAGGGAATTTTAATGTGTGCAGCGATCTGTGCATGCATTGACAGCTGTTACACAAGATATGGTATTACAGTAGCATGCACTGACAGCTGTTACACAAGATATGGTATTACAGTAGCATGCACTGACAACTGTTATACAAGATATGGTATTACAGTAGCATGCATTTACAGCTATTACACAAGATATGATATTACAGTAGCATGCACTGACAGCTATTACACAAGATACGGTATTACAGTAGCATGCACTGACAGCTGTTACACAAGATATGATATTACAGTAGCATGCACTGACAGCTATTACACAAGATATGGTATTACAGTAGCATGCACTGACAGCTATTACAGAAGATACGGTATTAGCATGCACTGACAGCTCTTACACAAGATATGGTATTAGCATGCACTGATAGAAGTTACAGGAAACAGATTTGAGTTTTGTATTATTGGTCATAATAAAAATAATACGTCATTATTAATACGTAATATTAATAATGACGTCATTCCTTGTTGTGCACTTGTAGCACAGGGACGACCAACGTCTGAGATCTTCGCATTTTGCTGACTTTATCGCCAGTAATAATGAATTTTGAAGAGGCAGAGGTGAGTGAAAAATTGAACAGCATCATTTCGCAGTTTGTGAAGCTCAATGATCGCTTTAGCGAGCTACAACGTGATGTAGAAGCACTAAAATTGTGCAGATCAGGCAGTGACCTTAGATTGGTCGACGGCGCTTCGACCTCTACGGCAGCTGCAGTGGACATTGAAGCAGAATTCGGCAGTGTGCGAGTGAGTGTGAGCTCGGTCAAGCTGCCCACCGAATTTATCTTAGACAGTAGACCGCAGGGTGTACGAAAAGAGGACCAAACTTTGTTGAATGTTTTGGCCAGAAATGCCAGATTTGTGGAAACGGGCCTCAAGTTACTGCAGTCGGCGGAAGGCAGAGAAAGCACGGAGGTTATGAACGAAATATTTGCTGTCCTGAGGTGTCAGATGAAATTTCTCCAAGACGAACAAGCTGCAGTCGTGGTGCAAGGATCGTTCGACCCTAGTGTGTCCAGATTCTTTAGAAATCTACAACGTGGAGTCGGTTTCTCGTCGTCAGCGCTCGAGAACCTGCGCAGTGCGGCTTCTATTGCATCTGTGTACCGTCCTCCTGCCCGACAACAACGAGCTGGCGGCGCTTTCCGTGGTGGAAGGGGCTACAATTTCGTTGCAGACACCCGAAGAGGCGATGTGTACCAAGGTGCCATGCAGAGGGGTTTTCCCAGCGCTAGAGGAAGAGGGATGCAGCAAGGCCAGGCTGACGGATTGAGTGCTGGAGGCAGCAGGGGGCAGTAGTAGAGCTTTATTGCGAGCAGGATCCATGTTCTTACGTTTCGACGTTCTCTTGTTGTAAAGTTATAGGCCTAGGTCTACGCGTGTTTCATTTGTTGATCATTCATTGTAGGATTTTGCATTTTTGAATATTATTATGTCATTACTCTTGTGACGTCAAGTATAGCGTGGTAACTTTTTCTAGTCGAAATGTAATGAATATAATCAGACAACGCTGGAAAGACATTGGTGCTTCGGATCGTGTGATAGAATGGATCTGTGAAGGAGTGAGCATCCCGTTTATCAGTGAGCCAGGAGAGTTCGAAATAAATAACCACAGTCTTGATTTCGCTCGATTACAGTATGTACGAAAAGAAATCGAACGTTTGCTGGAGAGCGGTTTCATTGAAGATTGTATTAACAAACCGAAATATGTGTCTCCTATCGGGTGTGTTCCAAAAAAGTCTGGGGGCTATAGACTCATTACTGATTTTCGACACGTCAATTCGTTCTGTCAGAAAAGCACATTCAAGCAAGAAGACATTAGAAACGTAGCAAGCTTTGTGCAAGGACATGATTATATGACTTCAGTTGATTTGAAAGATGGCTTTTATAACATTCCAGTGAAAGCAGAATTCAGACAATATTTGAGCTTTGAGTTTGAAGGTCGATATTATTCATATACTGTGTTGCCTTTTGGCTTCTCGTTAAGCCCGTACTTTTTCACAAAGGTGTTAAAACCGGTAGTTGAATATCTCAGAGAACAAGGCATAAAGTTGTCTTTGTATGTGGACGATTTTATTATTTGTGCTTCTGTGAGTTTGATCACTGACCATACTGACCAAGTACTGCATACTTTAGAAGATTTGGGGTTAAAAGTTAATTTTGAGAAATGCATGCTAAAACCATCACAAAAAATTGATTATTTGGGATATACTATTGATACGACTGGTCAGTGGCCGGTGATCCGAGCTCAGAAGCAGCGATGTGTTCGAATCAAAAAAGAAATCAAAGCCTTGCTGAGGCGAGGCCATGCTACAGCTAGAGTGCTGGCAAAAGTAGCTGGTTTGTGTGTTTCTGTGGTATGGACAGTGTCGCACGGAAAATTGTTTTTAAGAAATGTGTACAGACAGTTAGCAACGAGAATTTCTTGGAATCAGATTTTGTATATAGATGAACACTGTATCAAAGAGTTGCAGTGGTGGCTACAAGCTGTAGACGAATGGAACTGGCGTGAAATTAAACCCAGACCCGTTGATGTACAGCTTGTTACTGATGCTTCTCACATAGAGTGGGGAGCAAAATTAGGCGAATTGGAAGCTAAAGGCGATTGGAATTGTAGGGTGTCATGCCAATCATCCAATTATCGGGAGCTCTCGGCCATTTTGCTAGCCTTAATGGCGTTCAGATCAAAGGTAACAGGACTGCACGTGCAGATTTTGACCGACAATGTTACAGCCATGGCTTACGTGAATCACAAAGGGGGGCCAGCCATGGAACTGACTCATATTGCAAAGGCAATTTGGATAGAAGCGGAGGAAAATGGACTTTATCTCTCTTGCAGGCATATCAAAGGGGAAGACAATGTACACGCAGACAGACTCAGTCGGACGGCGGACACACACAACTGGATGTTGCACCCAAGTCTGTTTCGTGTCTTAAATCACAGGTGGGGACCACATACAATAGACCGTTTTGCCACATTTCAAAACGCGCAACTGCCCCGATTCAACAGCCGTTATTGGGAGCCGTTATCAGAGGGAATCGATTCTTTGGCTCAGGACTGGTCGGCAGACAACAACTTTGTCAACCCACCATGGGTTCTGCTACCCAGAGTGTTAGAAAAAGTGATACAAGACAAAGCTGTAGCCACGGTCATTGCACCAGTATGGCCAGGTCAGACGTGGTTCCAGACTCTGAAATCGCTGTTGGTGGCAGAACCAGTCATGTTACCGCACCACAAGAACACTCTGTGTTATATGGGAGTGAACCCAGAACCATGCAGGAACCTAGGCTGGAAGATTGCAGCGTGGAGGATTTATGGAGGACTAATCTAACTGGTCAAAATTGGTCTGATCGCGCTATTGAACAGTCACTTCACGCTTTAGCTAGTTCTACTAAGGCTACGTATAACAGGTATCTGATAAAATGTGCAGATTTTTGTCGTAAGTACAAGACCTATTTTCCCCCAGAAGAAACGAGAGTGTTAGCAGATTTTTTATGTGAATTGAGTGATGATAGCAATAGGCCTAGTTCGGTGCTTCATGTCGCATTAGCGGCGCTCAGTCATGCGTATCAAGCGTTACAATTGCAGGATGTGACCAAAATAAACAGCAGTCAAAGACTTGTGACAGGCATCATTAAATCCGGCACTTCAGTTCCAATGCAAAAGTCGTCGGTGCTACCTGTTAACAAGTTCAGACAACTGTTTGTATCTTGGGGTGAAAACAACAACCTCACAGTGAAACAATTGAGACTGAAAGCAGTCACGTTGATGGCTATTTCTCTCATGCTCAGACCATCAGATGTGGCGCCGAAGGCCATCACGTTCAGCAATGACTTGAATTGTATCCAAAAGGTGCAATTTACGAAAGATATGTTGCGTTTTAGTGAAGAAGGTCTTAACGTTACATTATTTGGGATCAAAAACGACTATCAAAGGAAAGGGTTTGAGATTTTCCTACCTAGAAATGCTAATAAATTGATGGACCCAGTGCAAACCTTACAGGATTACATAGATAAGACAGAAGAAGTCCGATCCGACAACTGTGTTTTCCTCTCCCTGAACCAACCGCATACAGCTATATCAGCAGCTTCTGTAGGCAAAATTCTGGAAGAGAGTATAGAACTTGCAGGTTTAGCTGGTCAGGGTTTCTCAGCTAAGTCATTTCGCCCTACCGGCGCAACAGTGGCTATTGAGAGAGGTGTTAATCCCAAGACAGTTCAGACATTGGGCAGGTGGAAAAGTACAGACGTATTTTTTCAGCATTATGTACACTCTAGAACGCCCGCAGATTTTGCGACAAATTTGTTACAATAGTAGTCGTGTTTAGACTCAAACAAATACAATGAAGTTCAGCTTTTATTTTGAACAAAATAGACACTCGGAAATAAGGCAAAATAAAATAACAAGAACGGTGATCTGTTTCCGTGTAATGGATATTTGTTGAAATAGAAGTTACAGGAAACAGATTTGAGTTTTGTATTATTGGTCATAATAAAAATAATACGTCATTATTAATACGTAATATTAATAATGACGTCATTCCTTGTTGTGCACTTTGTGGAAGTTTGATTGTTAGATTGTTTATAGTTATTGCATTAAATATATGGTTCCCTGTGTTATTGGGTGTCAACTAAGGAAAAGGCAAAATAAAATAACAAGAACGGTGATCTGTTTCCGTGTAATGGATATTTGTTGAAACAGTTATTACACAAGATATGGTATTAGCATACACTGACAGCTATTACACAAGATATGGTATTAGCATGCACTGAAAGCTATTACACAAGATATGGTATTAGCATGCACTGACAGCTATTACACAAGATATGGTATTAGCATACACTGACAGCCATTACACAAGATATGGTATTAGCATGCACTGACAGCTATTACACAAGATATGATATTACAGTAGCATGCACTGACAGCTATTACACAAGATACGGTATTACAGTACCATGCACTGACAGCTATTACACAAGATATGATATTACAGTAGCATGCACTGACAGCTATTACACAAGATATGGTATTACAGTAGCATGCACTGACAGCTATTACACAAGATATGGTATTACAGTAGCATGCACTGACAGCTATTACACAAGATATGGTATTAGCATGCACTGACAGCTATTACACAAGATATGGTATTACAGTAGCATGCACTGACAGCTATTACACAAGATATGATATTACAGTAGCATGCACTGACAGCTATTACACAAGATATGATATTACAGTAGCATGCACTGACAGCTAATACACAAGATACGGTACTAGCAAGCACTGACAGCTATGGCACAAGATACGGTATTAGCATGCACTGACAGCTATTACACAAGATATGATATTACAGTAGCATGCACTGACAGCTATTACACAAGATATGATATTACAGTAGCATGCACTGACAGCTATTGCACAAGATACGGTATTAGCATGCACTGACAGCTATTGCACAATGTCGCGTTAGGACTAGTTTTACTCTGCTTATTTTAATAATTAGCTTGGTTAGTCTATATAATATTAGAATTTCAAAGTTAGGCAGCAGACGATGGAAGTGATCAAGCGTAGTAATAGCATACGGCAGATTACACACACAGTGGTAGCGGACGGTAAGCAAAGGCAATGACATCATCGTAATTACGATAGGCGAGAAAGTTGAACCAATGAGACGCAGGCAGAGTGGTTAGAGCCAGTTCGGACTGTGTCAAATCCTCGCATAGCTTACTTCATTCGTGTCTAAACCGAGGAAGAGATAAGAGCTACACAGCTACACAGCTTAGCAGTAGTTCTCTTCAGAAAAGACTAGGACGCAGTACTGGTGAAACTTCGAATTCACTGCCTGATAGTGTCACGAAGGTAAATGAACATATTTCTGTTTCATCGTGAAGTATTATATTATTGTTGAATTATGTTTGTGAAATTTGATATGCATAGAATTGAATTGTTAGCCCAACTTTGCCGAACACGTGGCGTAGCTGACCACGAGGCAAAAAGACGACCGGCCACCGCCATCTTGAATTATGTACGGAACCACTGTTGTTTAACTTATATGTGTGCTTGGAAACCAGTGGCTGTACAAATGAATGAGTATACTATTATTAATTCTTGATGTGTATAAGTAGCCATGTTTTATATGTATGAATGTATAGGAAATTAGAGTGGAGATACCAGTGGACCACGGACTTAGCAGAATGTTCGTCGCTTATATATGTAGATGTGGAGCTAATCACTGAGGGCTATTACGACCTTCAGTGAGACGCTCTGCACACACCTATCATTCAAGGTTGTGCAGAATTTCGTCTCATATGTTACAGACAAACAGGCGTTCTGTAGTGCGCCCAACACAGCCTCAGACGAAACCACGTCGACGCAGTAGTTGGCTGCAACGGTATCCCCAGCATTGAGCGAGGAAATCCAACCAGTCTTCCCACAGGGAAAAACCAGAAGAAGACAACGCAAGTTGTCAACAAACCGACCACAGCACAACACGCCAGACTCACAGTTAAGTCCAAAGCAGTGTGTGCACACAAAACTGAGAGCTACAGGACCACAGTAGTCCATTTCTCATGAACAATAACATTCAGTGCCCAAGGATGAACTATTAGCTGCATAGACTATCAGCGATCGAATTATTCATAGTGACTATTTAACGTTTAAGGTAGATTAGTACTTAGAAAATCTTGTATAGAGTAGAAGAAATAAATGTGTGATGTTTAACTGTTATCAAGTGGCTGGACTACATATGATTCATAGCCGTGTGAAAGCTAGTGTGACAGTAATCTTTTCCCATTTTTCTATCTATCTCTATAACCCAGCCTTTACACAGACCGAGCTAAATAAATAAATTTATTATAGTAATCCACAGGGTGACTAACTAGCAGTTCCCATCGGATAAAGCGTGAGGTTTACATCATTCCATTGTGCAGTGCCCTAAAACCCATAAACCCACGTGACACACAAGATATGGTATTAGCATGCACTGACAGCTATTACACAAGATATGGCATTAGCATGCACTGACAGCTAATACACAAGATACGGTATTAGCATGCACTGACATCTAATACACAAGATACGGTATTAGCATGCACTGACAGCTAATACACAAGATACGGTACTAGCATGCACTGACAGATATTACACAAGATACGGTACTAGCATGCACTGACAGCTATTGCACAAGATACGGTATTAGCATGCACTGACAGCTAATACACAAGATACGGTATTAGCATGCACTGACAGCTAATACACAAGATACGGTATTAGCATGCACTGACAGCTATTGCACAAGATACGGTATTAGCATGCACTGACAGCTATTGCACAAGATACGGTACTAGCATGCACTGACAGCTAATACACAAGATAGGGTACTAGCATGCACTGACAGATATTACACAAGATATGGTACTAGCATGCACTGACAGCTATTGCACAAGATACGGTACTAGCATGCACTGACAGCTATTGCACAAGATACGGTATTAGCATGCACTGACAGCTATTACACAAGATACGGTATTAGCATGCACTGACAGCTATTGCACAAGATACGGTATTAGCATGCACTGACAGCTATTGCACAAGATACGGTATTAGCATGCACTGACAGCTAATACAAAAGATATGGTATTAGCATGCACTGACAGCTAATACACAAGATACGGTACTAGCATGCACTGACAGCTATTGCACAAGATACGGTATTAGCATGCACTGACAGCTATTACACAAGATACGGTATTAGCATGCACTGACAGCTATTGCACAAGATACGGTATTAGCATGCACTGACAGCTATTGCACAAGATACGGTATTAGCATGCACTGACAGCTATTGCACAAGATACGGTATTAGCATGCACTGACAGCTATTGCACAAGATACGGTATTAGCATGCACTGACAGCTATTACACAAGATACGGTATTAGCATGCACTGACAGCTATTGCACAAGATACGGTATTAGCATGCACTGACAGCTATTACACAAGATACGGTACTAGCATGCACTGACAGCTAATACACAAGATATGGTACTAGCATGCACTGACAGCTATTACACAAGATACGGTATTAGCATGCACTGACAGCTAATACACAAGATACGGTACTAGCATGCACTGACAGCTAATACACAAGATACGGTATTAGCATGCACTGACAGCTAATACACAAGATATGGTACTAGCATGCACTGACAGCTATTGCACAAGATACGGTATTAGCATGCACTGACAGCTATTACACAAGATACGGTATTAGCATGCACTGACAGCTATTGCACAAGATACGGTATTAGCATAAACTGACAGCTATTACACAAGATACGGTACTAGCATGCACTGACAGCTAATACACAAGATATGGTATTAGCATGCACTGACAGCTAATACACAAGATACGGTATTAGCATGCACTGACAGCTAATACACAAGATACGGTATTAGCATGCACTGACAGCTAATACACAAGATACGGTATTAGCATGCACTGACAGCTAATACACAAGATACGGTACTAGCATGCACTGACAGCTAATACACAAGATATGGTATTAGCATGCACTGACAGCTAATACACAAGATATGGTACTAGCATACACTGACAGCTAATAGACAAGATATGGTACTAGCATACACTGACAGCTATTGCACAAGATACGGTATTAGCATGCACTGACAGGTATTGCACAAGATACGGTATTAGCATGCACTGACAGCTATTGCACAAGATACGGTATTAGCATGCACTGACAGCTATTACAAAAGGCCATTGAACAGTTTTATCTAGACCGCCAGTGACGTGGCTTTTAGGGTTTGTGACGTAGGAATGGAAATCCCATGTTATTTCCCGTTGGGTTTTCAATCGCACTCTGCAGTCTCCGGGAAGCAAACAGTCATTCGCCCCAAAAGGCAATCACCGAAGTCGAACGAAGCTCTCCGATGTGTTACGAAATGAAAATGATGCTTGCATGACTACGACTAGTTGACATTAAAAATGATCGCTGTTGCTTCTAATTCTGTTCGATTTACACAGATTTAGCATTTCGCAACGGTATACTTTGTTAATATGAGCATAATTATTATCGACCATATTTAATAGTTGCGTTCCTTGATTTGCATTTTATTAGTTTTCAGCAGTAGGCTAATAATAGCATTCCCCATTTCCTGCCTAGAACCAAGTAGACACTGTTATACAGTAATCATAGGCTTAATCTACATTATATATTATATGAGATGAGTTATGGACATTTCCGCCCGCCACGCAACATTTTTTTAATACGTGTTTCTCATTAAAATACATATGATTGAAATACTTATAACAAATTTACTGTATCAGTTAAAAAGAATAATATTAGTTAAATAAATAATTGCTTTGGTGCTTGCAATAGAAATGTCACTGTTTTTTGAGACCACTATAAACTTGCTTTGCCTTGTGTTGAAGGGACTTCAACGTATCCATAGCGCTTTGAAGTTTTGTCATGGTTTTATTGTTGATATAGATCATGATGTGAAATCGTTGTATGTGTGCATTATGTGTTATGTATTACTTTTACTCTTTATTACTAATTGTGTCAGTATATTAATCATCATAAAATAAAAATAAATACTAACTGCTTCAATATGCGAATCTTGACTTGACTTAATTACAGCTTGAAGCTGTGCAGATCGAAACAGAATTAGATCTGGAAGTTAGTTAGTTTTATAGATTAACGTCCCCGGACACACAAGCGTATAGGGGACGATAGATCTAGAAGCAACAGCGGCTATTTTTATGCACGGGTGTTTCACCACAGGCTCTGAAGTCTTTGCTTTTGTTTTTGTAAACTCCTACATACGTATGTAGTATAGTATGTAATTGAGGCCTACGAAAGACGAGACTTCCCAGCCTGTGGTTTCACGTAGTCCTGCAAGCATTTGTTCGTAAAACATCGGATAGCTTCGCTCGACTCGGAGAGCTTCGTTCGACTTCGGTAATTGCCTTTTTCGGCGAATGACTGGAAATAGGTTGGAAAAAACAAGTTCGCCTCCGGGAAAGGGAACTTTGCTTGGGGTTGTACGACTGAAGTGCGGTGGTCCCCAAAAAAGGTGTGCACATTCAGACTATAATTTCTGCATACACTGGAACGGACTCAGGCGAAATGTCAAAGAATAAAAGAATCTTCGTGATAAGATTGAATTATATCTTTATTGTTCGATAAAAACAGAAATTTGTCCCATGGCAGGCGGTCCATGCATGCACTACATCAAGAATAACATAAACATCCACATATTTACTCATTTTTCCCATCGTGTTCTTTTCGTTTTTGTTTGTGTTTAGCTGATGAAGTGTAACAAATTACACGAAATATTCTAGTTTAGGTGTTTTGGTGTTCGTTTTTATCACAATAAACATCCACAAGGAAAATAATTATGTGCATTGTACTTCTGAAAATAAAAGTCGAAAAACTGTTCTAAAATGCAAAACAATTTGAATTGAATTGAATTACTAAACTACACTACTATAATAGCCTAACATTAAATGTAAACTAATGATGTTAATATTTTGTGTTTTTATTTTGTTTTTATTTAAATTTCAGTTTGCCATCTGAATCCTGTGGTTTTGCTTTTCATTGTGTTTGATTTAGTTCTGCTGTGTGTGTATGTGTGTGTGTGTTTGTGTGGGTGTTTGTCTGTGTGTTTTTATGTAATGCATCAATTATGTGTGTCAAGTGTGTGAGTGTGAGGGCAGTGAAGAAGAAACAAAAAAGATATATCTGGTAACACACGTTAATTACGGATCATGCGTAGCGTGGGTGTCCTTAGCACTGACATATTATTTGTCCTTGAGACAGTTATATTCGTGTGTGTGTAGGTGTGTGTGGGTGTGTGTGCGTGTGCGTGGCTGCATTCATAAACACTTGCGTGGAAATTGTGATTATCTTAAATTTATGTTTGTGTCTGTGCACTTATATATATTGTACTGTGATGTGATGTGGTGTGTGCGTGTGTGTGGGAGGGGTGTGTGTGTGCGTGTGTGTTTGTGTGTGTGTGCTAGTATAACCGCACAACTGGGGATTTTTTCATTTATACGTGGTGACGAATATATAGGGTAGTTGAAGCAAAAAACCCTTCCCCACTTTTTAAAACATATTTTTCACTCGAAAACTGTACAGCACAACCGCAAATATCGAGAAATCGCATCTTCCCAATTTGTGGAAAATGGAGTAAATATGTGTGTAAATTATACACACCTGTGTAGTAAGCTGCGCTACAAACAAAATCAAGGTTAAAGTGCAGATTACCCCTCAATCGTGTACGCTAGTCATAAATCTACTTAATTTTATCCAATACAACATTTGATTTGTAAATATCACTGAGAAAAATACCATTCTCCATTCTGGGTAAAATCTCTCTGTCTCTGTCTCTCTCTCTCTGTCTCTCTCGCTGTCTCTCTCTCTGTCTCTCTCTCTTTCTCTCTCTTTCTATCTGCATGTGTGTGCGCGAGAGAGTGTCCAACCGCACGTGTGCAAAGGAAGCCCCATGGCATATTGCTGTGCACTGAAGCAATTAAGTGTTTGACCCTAGACGAACCGTCGACACACACATTAAACTAAAAAGACACGCACCAATAAAACCTCAACAATGCTACAACAACGACAGCAGCAAAACGATTGCAAATACATAGAGCCAGAAAAGGAATAAAACAAACTAACTGCTCATGCAGAATGACAGAAGAATGGGTGTTACGGGTGAAAAACCGAGGGGGGGGGGGCTGCTTTTCGGGATGGAAGACGATTTTAGAGTGCGTTGGGGGACAATACAGTACGTCGAGAATATCTCCGTTGGTCTCCCTAATCAGACATCTCAATTGTTGAAAACCCACCATCCACTCTCCCCTCACTCTCATTTTCGGGGGGACAATTTCGGACATCAACATCATGAAGAAGCAACAGAAGAAGCATGTTGAAATAGAAGAAGGCAGAAGTAGAAGAAGCACAAATAGAAGAAGAAGAAGAAGAAGAAGAAGAAGAAGAAGAAGAAGAAGAAGAAGAAGAAATTAGAAGATGAAGAAGGTAGAAAAAGAAGAAGACGAAGGTAGAAAAAGAAGAAGGTAGAAAAAGAAGAAGAAGGTTAAAAATGAAAAAGAAGGTAGAAGCAGAAGAAGAAGAAAAAGAAGAAGGTAGAAGAAGAAGAAGAAGAAGGTTGAGGAAGAAGAAGAAGGTTGAGGAAGAAGAAGAAGGCAGAAGTAGAAGGCGGAAATAGAATACGAAGGTAAAAGAAGAAGAAGGTAGAAGAAGAAGAAGGTAGAAGAAGAAGAAGAAGAAGAAGAAGAAGAAGAAGGAGAAGAAGAAGGTAAAAGAAGAAGACGAAGAAGGTAGAAGAAGAAGAAGAAGAAGAAGAAGAAGAAGAAGAAGAAGAAGAAGAAGAAGAAGAAAAAGAAGGTAGAAAAAGAAGAAGGTTAAAAATGAAAAAGAAGGTAGAAGCAGAAAAAGAAGAAAAAGGTAGAAGAAGAAGAGGAAGAAGGTAGAAGAAGGAGGTAGCAGAAGAAGAAGCAGAAGAAGGTAGAAGAGGAAGAAGAAGCAGAAGAAAAATGTAAAAGAAGTAGGTAGAAGAAAAATAAGAAGAAGAAGGTTGAGGAAGAAGAAGAAGGCAGAAGTAGAAGAAAGGCAGAAATAGAATAAGAAGGTAGAAGAAGAAGTAGTGGAAGATGAAGAAGAAAGAAGAAGAAGGTAGAAAAAGAAGAAGGTAGAAAAAGAGGAAGAAGGTAGAAAAAGAAGAAGGTTAAAAAAGAAAAAGAAGGTAGAAGCAGAAAAAGAAGAAGAAAAAGAAGAAGGTAGAAGAAGATGAAGAAGGTAGAAGAAGAAGGTAGAGGAAGAAGAAGGTAGAGGAAGAAGAAGAAGAAGAAGAAGAAAAAGGTTGAGGAAGAAGAAAAAGACGGTAGAAGAAGAAGAAGGTAGAAGAAGATGGTACATGTAGAAGAAGAAGAAGAAGAAGAAGAAGAAGAAGAAGAAGAAGAAGGTAGAAGAAGGTAGAAGAAGAAGAAGTAGAAGAAGAAGAAGAAGAAGAAGAAGAAGAAGAAGAAGAAGAAGAAGAAGAAGAAGAAGAATAAGAAGGTGCCTTTTTTATTTCATGGAAAGCTGAAACATTTTACGCTTTTCCCCCTTTCAGCATCCTTACGAAGGTCCTACAAAAAGTTCAACAGGACCAAGCCGAAGGGGTGCTGGTGGTACCAGAGTGGCCAACACAAGTCTAGTACCTGGTGACGAAGCGACTCCTTGTAACCACACCAGTGAGGCTGACATGCAGGCGGAATCTTCTTCAGTTGCCCAGCAATCCGGGAGAAACTCACCGGTTGGTGGCCAAATGAAGACTACAACTTCTAGTTTGTCTGATTTGCGGGAGACGTTCCAAGAAGATAGACACTCCGAGGATGCGTGTGCATTGATTCTAGGCTCTTGGAGGCCTAACACTGTCAAATCATACGAACCATACATCAAACAGTGCAATGTCGACCTATTTGATGAAACCTAGAATGTATGCTGTGGGCAGTAACCCGCTGGTTTGTAGACTTATAAAAGGTGTTTTTTGAGAAGAAAGCCGCCTTGCCTAAATATACAGAAACTTAGGATGTAGATACAGTGTTGGACTGTCTGGTGGAGTGGCCTTCACTTGAGAACATTCATCTGAAAGAATTAACCTTATGGTCATTGAGGCTACTTGCATTGCTTTCAGGGCAAAGAGGACAGTCAATTCATTCATTACTAGTGGATGATATTAAGTTCAAGGGCACAAAATGTACTAATGTTTATTCATCTTTATAAAATAAAAAAACAGTCTGAAGCCGGGGTTCATATAAGCCCATTAGAGTTTGACAGTTTTGAAAATATTAAACTGTGTATTGTTTCACATTTAAAAATATATATATTCACATGACTGCGAAACTTCGTCAGGATAATGAACTTTTTTTTCTTTTGGGGGTGGGGGAGGGGGTTAAACCGCATAGCCATATCTTCAGGGATTCATTGAGTAGGCCTAGTTGGCTAAAGACTGTGTTAGAAAGTGCCAGAACTATCACTTTTTCAGCCCATAGTACTCGTGCTGCTAGCGCTAGCACATCAGCTGCTTTTAATAGGGATGCGAATATTGACAACATTTTGAATGCGGCTGTCTGGTCAAAAGACAGCATCTTCAAGAGGTTCTATCTAAAACTTGTACAGAAGCAAAAGTGTTTGTCACAGGCTGTTCTTCAAAAATATGTACATCATGAATAAATATCTGTTTTGAATTGATTGTTCATGCATTATGATAATTGTGGCTCGTGTTCCTCGTCGCTAAAATCTCATATGTATCCATCTGCCGACCAATCAGCAGAGGGAGCAATTCTTATTAATTTAAACGAGACTTACCTAATGCGACGTTTAATTAGAATTATTGTATGTTGATTGGGAGGCAAGGGTATCATATGCCCGCCCTTCTACTTCGTTCTCAGAATGATTCTGATTCCCACCCAAAGTAAGCCTTGTTCAACGTAGAGTAACACTCACAGCTAAATCCTGGTGCTGAATGCGCGCGAATTCTCATATAATACCCTTGCCTCCCAATCAACATACTCACAATAATTCTAATTAAACTGCACCTTAGGTTAGCCTCGTTTAATTTAATAATTATTTCCCATTAGTTGCTAAAAAATAAACTATTCAGTCGTACCGCAATACTACTGCCGGTATCACACAGGGTGCGCCTGTCTCTGTCTTCTCAGGCATAGGCTACACACGAACAAGCATGCGCGCACACGTAAGTACTTACATACACCCACTCCCCTCTGCCCCTCCACACACACACACACACCCCCACACACACACACACCCACACACACACACTGCATAAAACTGACTCTGCCACAAACACACCATACATGTATAACTTACCCCAATTTTCTTGGCCATGGATGGACCACGTCATCAGTAGCAACAAACAGCAAAGGCCATAGATTGACATCCTGGGAACACGTACGCTACTGCAGTCCCCAAAAGAAACAGGGAATGAAGAACACATTAGTTGAACGTACTTATAACACGTGTGACGAGAGATTTCCCATAATGTGACTTTGCATGTCAGGAAAATAATGCGTGCTTGGTTCATGTTTTCCCTTTCTCTCTCTCTAACTAATCAAACATAGAAGATTTCTAAAGTTTATATAACATGATTATTTCAAAGTAACTCGCATACAAAAACAAAACAAAACAAAACAAAAAACAAGGCAACGATAATTAATCTCCCCATTCCCTTACACAATGCAAACTTACAAAACAAATAACATTCAGATTTGGGTTCCACTTCTGACAAGCAGGCAACTGACTCCCCTCTCAACAATCACAACCACTGCAGCAAATTATTGTCACTGGATTCATTAAGTTCATTTCTTTTTCCCAGTTCATTCGGTTGGAGTCAAAACCATCAGAGTCCTTCAACAGAGTTATAAACAGCTTAATAATAATAATAATAATAATAATAATAATAATAATAATAATAATAATAATAATAATACAGTACATTTGTATCGCGCAGTACCTCGCAAACGGTAAGGAAAGCGAGCTCGCCGCGCTTGACAACACACGTGCCATCACACACACACACACACACACACACACACACACACACACACACACACCGAACACGTATACACTTAACAGCTTGAAGAAGGTCTATGCAATTGAGAATAACAACTGAAAGAACGTAACTTAAATTAGGGCGTTACGCTGGCTGCAAGTTGCCGAGAGGGTTGGACGGAGCTCCAAGAGTCAGTGCTGCCCTCTCAGTCCGCCAAGGGAACGGACGCATACGCAAGCGTGCATAAAGTGCACCGGAACAACCAAAGAAAAGAAAGCCCATGTAAACATATTCGGTTTACGCGTTGCATACTGGGAAAAAAAACTATTGCATACTAAAAATGAATTCTCTCCCTTCCGTTGTCAGCCCACTGCAATAGAAACATCAAAATGCATCCATCGTTAACTACAAGGTTTAAACTTCACAAAACAATCTTATTTTATTCCTCAAGAAAAATGCAACTAAACATCAACATTCTATAAGCTTTAACAGAATACTTCACACTTTTGTTTTGCTTAACCCAGCATTATATTCCATTATATACTCCTCAAAATAATTTAAGGGCCACTCTCATATTTCATTTAGTTTAATTATTTTTTGCTGCTATCAATAATATCGCTTATATTGCTTATTTCAAAACTTATCCTGTAACATTCAAGACAATCTTATTCTGACAAGTATTCACATGTGTGAGTTTTGAACTTTCTGCACTGAGTTGAAAAACAAACCCAATTTGTACAAAAAAATGACCCTAATTTACTGTTGTCTTGCTAATAAAGCAAAATTTTCAACATTTAAAAAGTGATTTGCACGCGAAAAGCTTGAATTTTCTGAGTTCAGTTCAACAATCGGCGCTTTTTTCTGGGTATAAATGGCTGCGCTTTTGCTGCTTTTCTAACCATGCCCCCAAGGCGACGATTGACTGATGCGGATAGAGGCAGAGCTATTGCATGGCTTCAGGAAGGGGTGGTGGTGAGCACAGGCGCTTGTATCAGGACACGCGAGCGCCTATGCCTGTGACGCGTCTCCCTTTGGTTATCTATAATACAAGGTACCAAACAGAACCAAGCGGAACTTGCGGGTCATCGCAGTTTTCAAATTTATATGAACAAACTCGAAAAGTTCTTCCCAAAGAAGGCAACTCATTCATTTCAGCAGTGATTCACGCAAACAAACAAAATAAGAACTATGCTCTGTCTATTTTTAAACCCGTTCAATTTCGATAAAATTGTCAAAAAATCGACCATTTCTACGATCACTTCACGGAAACGCAAGTTTTGCCAAGACTAAAACAAAAGGGAAATTACTCCCCATTCGTTACAACCTCATGGCTTGCAGCATTGCAGTGTCAGAAAAATGCCTTCGATCGGATAATTTCTGGGCCAAAAGTGGCTGTTTTAGGTCAAGCAGGCAGTGTCAAACATTTCTTGTGCGAGGAAGTGCAATGGTACTTGGTAGATTGAGAAAGAAAGTTGCTGTTACTGTTTCAAAAGGAATAGCAGCAACGCCAATGGCAATGGCGAAACTTCGCATCGGTGACGGTGAGCAAGCATCATTGATGGGAATATACACTACAAAATGCAACAAATTATTAACAACCAATGTATTTGAGGGGCCGGGTAGCTCAGTTGGTAAGAGCGTCTTGCTAGTAACCGAAAGGTCGCTGGTTCGAATCCCGGATTGGTCAACGTGTGATCATATTATTTTCCCCTTTACCAACAACTGGCCCGCTGGTGTCAGTATAAATCGGTCCAGTAGTCACCTATATGCGAAAGTGTCGTGTGACTATAATCTACATACAAACAAACAACCAATGTGCTGATTGTTGATTGTTGATGAAATCAGCATGCATGATGAGCGCTAAAATATTTGATCAGATAGGTTTCTTTTTCAAATGTTATTATTGTCATTCACTCCTTAATCATTCATTGTGCTAATCAATAATCACATGTTTTCAATAGTGTAGTGTAATCGTCCCCTATACGCTTACGTGTCCGGGGACGTTAATCTATTTTAACTAACTAACTAGTGTAGTGTCTGGGGACGTTAATTTATCCAATGAATGAATAGTGTAAATTACAACAGTAACCAGTAAAAGATACATTGATTAGTTATCTAGGGATTTTATGCATTGGTGGAGATGGAAAGGGGATGGTTGAGTGGAAAATAAAACACTTTTTCATTCATATTCATCAAGTTTAGTGGGTGACACTTTTTGTGTATTTATTATCATTATGCATGTGAGTGTGTGTACTACTACTAATAGAACTATTGCTGAATATATGAATTTGGTTTTAAATATATGTGGAAAGTTTAATTGAGCTATTGTAAAGGTTTGTAATGAGACGTGCAATGTTGTACTAAGATGTGCAATGCTCTAGGTTGGTGCGTGGTAGGTGTGTGTGGATGGGTTATATTATGAGGGAGCACTTTGAGCGTATTATTTCAGTACTGGGGTTGTTCGTGTTTTATTGGGGTGCCTAGGGCTGCTTGAGTTAGATCCTGTATTGGCCAAAACACCTTGTGCAGCTGTTGAGCTGGAAAAGCGCTATATAAAAGTGATTACTTGAAATTATTAAATGAATAATGCTACATATATATATATATATATATATATATATATATATATATATATATATATATATATATATATATATATATATATATATATATATATATATATATATATATATATATATATATATATATATAGACTTATATCTCCTTGTTTCTGGGTACCTCAGACATGCGGAATAGAGGAAAAGGGGTAGGGTAAGGGCTAGTTGCAGCGCTGCAACTAACCCTTGCCCTAACCCTTTTCCTCTTGGTAACCTGTGCATTTTCCGACCAAAAAACCCATTTGCCTTCTTGGATTCTTAAATTGTATGAAACCAAGTGAGGACGCTATCCGGCGTCAATAAACGGTTCGAAAATATTCCTAAACGGTGCGAAAAGACAGTTGACCTAGTAAGAAATACAGCTTGACCTAATTCGTCTCCTAGGAGAGACGAAAGTTACTTTTTCTCGCTGTTTTCAAAGTTACCTTGGATCTGGGCACATTCCCAGGTGCCCAGATCCAAAGTCGGGTGCCCAGATGACCGGTAAACAACTAATAATCCTTGTTTCTGGGTACATTTATAAGACTATATATATATATATATATATATTACACTACAGTGCTTCAGATTGTTTTCAGACATCATGGGCCCAATGACCCATGGCCATGCAAAATGATGGGTCAATTTTGAAAAAGATGGGTCATTGACAATCGAAGGTATTCGTATCGTATGTTCACCTAGTCCTTCTTGATTTTTATGACGCGCCAGGCTGGCGCATTCACGTTGACTGTTACGCGCCATTCTGATACAATATGCGCCAATGGCGCGGGCGCACCAACAATCTGAAGCACTGATATTATAATGTTCATGTATGTACTTGAGCTGTATATATGAATTCCATTATTAACTACTATTTTTCAGGTTGAACATGCTGTACTGACTGTCCTGGCATCAGGGGAAGCAAACAATTTTGTGGTGGTCTGTAGTTATTGTCATAGGAGATTTTCTATGTACAGCTGCCTCCAGTCACCAATGGCCTTTATATTCCAGATTGGAGTTCCATCAATGCATCATGATGTGAATTTTCACTGCGTATGTAAATATTATAGATAATGTTCATTTGTTGTTCTGTTAAAATTTAAGTTATTGTTTTAGTATTATGTATATTTATTGCTCTTAAACTTATAGTGCTTTTCGAGCTCAAGAACTGCTCACGGCATTGGGTGATAGAGGATCTAATTCAAGCCCCTAGGGCGCCAACTTGCTCATTTATTATATTATTATTATTATTATTATTATTATTATTATTATTATTATTTATTATTATTATATTATTATTATTATTATTATTATTATTATTATTATTATTATTATTATTATTATTATTATTATTTTATTTTTATTTTTTACTGCCTATCGTCTAACACCAGAGAGCTGAGGACAAACTTGGGCAACCGGATGTGGGGAAAGGGACCTAGTACATTCTGGATTTTTTGGGGGTGCAAGTGGCAATGAGTGTCAAGATATTTACAGTACATGCGATGGAATGCATTTATGCACAAACTAGACCTTATACTCATCCAACAGAGTTTTCCAAAGGCAAATTTCTGTATCTTTTTATTTTTTGGACAATGAAGTTGTATTATAGTTTATATAAATTATACAGTGAAAAGTACAAACCAAATGGCAGTGTTATCAAATCCTTAATCAGTCGAGTCGTGCAATTTTATTCTGAGTGGAAAATGGCTGCAAGACCAAAATGGGCTATATAGCCTGAACGCCTGGTGAGACTTGCATGTTTGTGTTATGAAAACAAAGTACTTTGAACGCCGTAACAGTGATAACCAAACAAAGAAAACAAATACTGACATTGCCTGTCTAAAATGTTAAGTTTTGATTATTTTTGGACATGAGGTAACTTTGCCCTGTAAATTTGCAAATGAAGATTTTAAGCTTCATACTGTATATTTTTTTTGCAGGCTATTATAAGACAACATGTTTCATAACAGCCTACCAGACCAAGGACATGAGATGACAATGACACTTATGACTGTGAGTCTGGGCAAGATGAGCTGGACTTGAAGAGGTAGAGCTAATTTAAACTGCTATTAAGTAGAGTAATAATAATTATTATTATTATTTTTATTAGACATGGATGCTGTAAGTCAGAATGCTACGTTACTCTTTAACATTAGTATTAGACTTTATAAGAGCCAAAGATAGTAGTCTATATACATATGTGCAACCTGTTGACAGTTTTCAGAATGCAACTCATATTTGTCTGGGGGTGTGTGACGAGATGACTAGTTTTACTCTGCCTATTTACTATTTAGCCTGGTTTAGTCATTGTAACATTAGAGAGTTAGTGTATTACACAGCAAGCAATTACAGTAGAGGAGGTATACACACTGCATGCTTGACGCCGGCAGTTAGTGGCGTCAGCACTGTGGGCCTTGAATCTGAATATGTTAACCAATCAGAGCTCAGGCAGAGTGGTTAGAGCCGGTTCTGAATGGGTCAAACCCTAGCATAGCTTGAGTCAGTTGTGTGTGAGACGAGGAAGAGTTAACAGCTTCATAGCTGGCAGAGAAATATCTTCACTCATAGACCAGGAAGCAGGACTTAAGAATCTTAGAATTCTATTAAGTCGCCACGAGGCCTGACTTTGTCAACAGGTAAATGAACATACTTCTGTTTCATCGTGATATCTTTATATTATTGTTGAAATTATGTTTGAAGAATTTGCTATGCATAAATGTGAATTATTAATCCGAATTTGCCGTACCACGTGGAAGAGCCGACCACGAGGCGAATCACGACCGGTTGCGCCGCCATGTTGTATACCGTACGGAACCACTGTTGTTTAACTTATGTGTATGTTTGCAGACCAGTGGCTGTACCACTGAATGTTTATAATATTATTAATTCTGTATGTGTGTAGTTAGCCACGTTTGATATTTATGTATGTATAGGAATTTAGAGTGAGATTCCAGTGGACCCCGGAAGTAGCAGAATGTTCGTCGCTTATGTATAGAGATGTGGAGCTATCACTGAGGGCTACTTTGGCTTTCAGTGAGACGCTCTGCACAAACCGATTATTCAGGGTTGTGCAGAATTTCGTCTCTTATATTACAGACGAGCAGGCGAGCTATCCCGTGTGCCCAACTCCAAAGAAACGACGAGTTGGCTGTGTAGCCTCTACAGCACAAGTCTGAGAGAGCAACCCTGGAAAAACCCCTGCAAGACCCCACAGGGACCCAACTACACGACGACACACCATCGTGTACCAGAAGCTACCTCATCAAAGGGCTTCAAACCACAAGCTAAGTGCCCAGGAATCAGTGCACTTAAACTGATAGAAAAAGGACCACAGTAGTCCACTCTTCAGAAACTGTAAAACGGACCACAGTAGTCCAATCTACATGAAAGCTAATAGCAAGTGCCCGATGAAGAAATAACAGCTGCATAGACTATCAGCGATCGAACTATTTGCATTGACTGAGACTTTTTAAGTGAGATTAGTACCTAGAGAACCTTGTATAGAGTAGAAGAAATAAATGTGTGATTTTAACTGTTATCAAGTGGCTGGACTACATATGATTCATAGCCGTGTGAAAGCTAGTGTGACAGTAATCTTTTACCATTTTTCTATCTATCTCTGTACCCCAACCTTAACACTGAACGAGCTAAACAAATAAATTTATTAAAGTAATTCATAGGGTGACTACCTAGCAGTTCCCACCGAATAAACGTGAGGTTCCATAAGTCCATTGTGCAGAGCCCATAAACCCCACGTGACAGGGGGGGGGGGGGTCATCCAGTATAAATAGTATCCCCAATTTCTGGAAATGTAGGGCTTTAAATTCCCACTGTCGCTGTCTTTGTCATTTGTTCTTTCTCATTCCTACTCTGTTCTATCAAATCTATTATACTATCTTCTTCTTCTCTAGACCAGTCACCTACCTTTTTTCTTGAAAACTCTTCAGGGACAAAACTCCTCATTTGTGTGCGAGGTCTGTTGGATCAGCTTGGGAATATTGGACGCTTTCTGCCAGGTGGTCACTGGGGCTTCCTATGATGTTATTATTTGGCAATGTAGGCATATATATATATATAGATATACCCCCTTGCTTTTGGGTACCCCCACTATAATTACCTATCCTATCCTATCCTATCCTGTCCCATAACCCGAAGGTCGTAGGGGCACCACAGATGATCGCTTAACCAGCATACTCCATCTTTCTCTGTCCTCAGCAGCCCTCATGGCTTCGCTCAGTGTCAAACCAGTCCATTCTCGAATGTTGTCCTCCCACCTCTTTTTCGGTCTCCCCCTTCTTCTACCTCCTTGCACTGTGCCTTGCAGAATGGTCTTTGCAAGGCCTGATGATCTGGTGACGTGGCCATACCATCGGAGTTTCCGTTTCTTCACCACTGTGAGCAGGTCATCGTGTTGTCCAATGGCTTGTGTGATGGTCTGTCGGACTTCGTCGTTGGTGATGTGTTGGGTATAGGAAATGCACAGAAGTCTTCTGTAGCACCTCATCTCCATGCTTTGTATTCTTCGTTGGAGATCTGCTGTGAGGGTCCATGCTTCGCAAGCATATAGGAAGATGGAGATGACCAGAGAGCGCAGCAGTCTTACTTTGGAATGTAGACTGATGGTTCTGTCTTTCCAAATGGGCTTCAACCTTGTCAGGGCAGCAGTTGTTTGTGCGATCCTGGAGAGGACTTCCTGTCGAGACCCATTGTCTGACACAATGGCTCCTAAATATTTGAAGCTGTGCACTGTGTTGAGGGATTGGCCTTGTACTTTGATGTCCGTGTTGATGCCATTGGTGTTGTTGGTCATCATTTTGGTCTTCTCTGCACTTATTTCCATTCCATAAGCTCTGGAGGTGGTGTCAAGCCTCTGTACAAGCTGTTCAAGTTCTTGTTCCTCTCCAGCCAATCCATCAATATCATCCGCAAAACGAAGATTGGAGATTGCTCTGCCCCCTATGCTGACTGTGCCTTCGTGATCTGCAAGAGCATCTGACATGATGCGCTCTAGGAAGATGTTGAAGAGTGTTGGAGAGAGTAGGCATCCTTGACGCACACCGATTGTTGTTCTGAACCAGTTCCCGATGACGCTGTTATGGAGGACTGCACTGGTAGCCTTGTCATACAGGCTTTTGATGACTTCTATAATTTTAGGGCTGATGTTGTACACTTTCATGGTTGCCCATAGAGCTGCATGCCAGACTCGGTCAAATGCCTTCTTGAAGTCTATGAACACATGATATAGATGTTGTTGGTGCTGTAGGTATTTCTCACAGATTATTCTGAGGTTGAAAATCTGTTCAGTGGTACTTCGCCCTGCCATGAATCCTGCTTGTTCTTCAGCTATGATTTGTTCAGCTTGTGGTTTCAACCTGTTGAGTATTATTTTCAGGAGGACCTTGCTGGGATGGCTGATGAGGCTGATGGTGCGGTAATTTTCACACTCCTGAAGGTTACCTTTTTTGGGAAGAGTGATGACAAGCGACTGGGTCCATGGTGTAGGCCATTCCCCACTCTGCCAGATCTTGTTACAGATAATGGTGAGAGCATCAGTCATCGCTTCTCCTCCTGCTTGTAGCAGTTCCGCTGGTATGTTGTCCACTCCCGCTGACTTCCCTTTCTTCAGCGATTGCACTGCTGCCTCAACTTCTTCCCGGAGAATTGGGAGGATTTCTTCTTCTTCTCTGCTCTCGGGACATGCTAGAACTGATGGGTCTCCATTTGGTGTATGGTTGTAAAGGTCAGAGCAGTACTCTGTCCATCTGTCCAAGACTTCTTGTTCTTCTGTAGGCAAATGCCAGACTTGCTTTGGATAGTGGAGACTTTGGGCTGTTTAACACTTGTCAGCCGCTTCACAGTCTGGTAGGCCTTCTTGCTGTTGTTCTTGTTCAGATTGTTCTCTATTTCCTGGCATTGATCTTCTATCCAGTTCTCCTTTGCTGTGCGCATGTCTTTTCGGATGTCATTGTTGATTTTTCGGTAGACATCAGCTCCCTGTGAGGTGTTCTTTTTCTTTTTTAACTCTCTTCGTTTATCACACAGATCCAAAAGTTCAGGTGTGATCCACGGCTTCTTCTTTGGTCGGTGCTTGCCAAGGATCTCAGTGGCGGCATCTGTTACAGCTGAGTTGAAGGTATTGGTCATGGTGTTGACATCTACTTCGCCTGCCCCCAAAATAAGCAGTGGTGCAAATTTCCCTCCAATTGTGGCCTAAAATATTTTTGCCACCTCCGGGACTTGCAGTTTGTCCAGGTCGAACTTCAGCCTAGTACACTTTGCTGTATTTACTCTCTTCAAATGGAGCCAGAAAGACATCATCACGAGATCGTGGTCACTTCCAATGTCTGCTACTGGAAAAGTGCGTGTCCTGCCAATGTTGATGCTTGATCTGAAGCGTTTCTTGACCATGATGTAGTCGATCTGGTTGTGATGTTCCCCGCCGGGACTGTGCCATGTCCATCGTCTGGATTTTTTGTGGAGACCAAGCGTGTTTGCCAGTACCAGATTGTTGTATCTGGCAAACTCCAATAGCCTCAGACCCCTGTCATTTGTCTCGTTGTTGCAGTGGGGTCCGCATGTGTCTCCCCAGTTGTGGTGCGCATCTTGGCCAACCTTGGCATTCCAGTCGCCTTGCACTATGACTATGTCCTTCTTCGGCACTTGGTCAAGGACCGCCTGTATATTTTCATAAAAATCCTCCACTTCGCTGTCTTCATAGTCTGATGTTGGGGCATAGGCCTGGATGATGGTAATGTTGAAAGGGGTTGCTCTCAGACGGATGGTAATGAGTCTACTGGAGACTGGGCGGCAACCCATGACAGTGGCTAGAATGTTCTTGTGGACCAAGAATCCAACGCCGTGTTCGTGCCTGTCATCTCTACCGCTGAAATAGAGCTTGTGGCCTTTGTCAGTCGTTGTTTCACCTAGGCCTTTCCAGCGCAGTTCGCTGATACCTAGAACGTTCCATCGATAGTGGTCCAGCTCGTGGGCCAGTTCTTCTAATTTTCCTTCCGCAGTTAGGGTCCTGACATTCCAGGTTCCTATGACGATGTTGTTTCTCGTGCGGATCTTGCTAATTTGTCCATCAGTAGCATACTTTTCACCTCCGTCCTGGTGGCCAACGGAAGGCGCGGTCCTTGTGTAGCCGGGCGACGACCGATCCGGCATGGAATTAGTGGATAGCCTCATCATGTGTTGTGTCTTGGGCAAAAAAAGACCTGGCAGGGCCCAATCCTCTCCAGGCTGTTGGCCACAGCCGAAATCCACGAATACAGTGTGGCTCGCCTTGGCCCTGAGCACGTGGTCGTTGAACCTGTAGTAACGTGAGGTTCCTCCGCCCTGGCCGGTGACTTCTGTGTAGAAGACTTTCGCCCAGTGATGCCGTGCTAACATCACCAATGTTAGTCGCCTCTTACGACACGCCGGGAAACGTTGGGTCTATTCTATTTGCCCGAACCCACAGAGCTAACACTATAATTACATGTAAAATTATCACTTGTAGACGGACCGCTAACCCTAACCCTAACCCGTTTCGAGCGCACTGCCTTACCCTAATCGTCGAGGCACTGCCTTACCCTAATCGTCGAGGCACTGCGCTTACCCTAAGATCGTTTTCTGGGAGCCGCCTTGGATCCGGGGACCCAGCTGGGTCCCCAGATCCAAAGTCGGGTACCCAAATGACCGGTTGGTGACTTTTAAGGTGCCCAGAAACCATAGTTTATAAGGATATATATATATATATATATATATATATATATATATATATATATATATATATATATATATATATATATATATATATATATATATATATATATATATATATATATTTGTGTGTGCGTGTGTTTTGTTGATATTATATAATGATGTTTATATTCTATTTTGTTTTTGTAAACGGGGGTTCGATAAATCAGAGTATAGCCTCAGCGTCCCCTGCGTGGGATGTGGTGCCTTTAGTGTTACTACAAGGGTTGATTCGGCATATTGTGGTCTTGATTTTGTGGTCCTGATTCTGCTCTTTGCAGTCCGCTGGACCTTGTAAGGAATGAATAACTAACTAACTAGCGTTCTCTGGGGAAGGCGTAGTCGCAGCCTGTGGCGTGCCCAAACCCAACCTACCTAATATTAGTTGTGGTTTTTTAAAAATTTTGCTGGGGGAGCAAATTGGTACCCGGAGAAAACCCCCGAAACGTTGCCCGAGTCGAAAGTAAATAACATTCTGAGAAACATAACGCCCAGATGCTGGATCGATCCCACACCTGTCAGGCGCCATTGGTTTCTGGCCTGTGGACAAGGCAAGTTAGTCCCGCCTTAGACCTTTGGCTCGTATTAAGTGTGGAAATAAAAAAATATACATATCTTGGTCTGTATAATTGAAATCACAGTTCTTATTTCTTTATTTCCACAGATTTCCAGCCCTGAACATGTTTCGGACACCACACCTGTGTTTGCTGAGCTGAATAAAAGCAGACTAGTGACACCATAACAACGTTGGGTTAACAACTGCAGCCAGTGGATGAAACAGAGTGCAGTTGCCCAGACTTACATCAAGCTACTGGATTAAATAGCCTCACTTCGCCAACAGACTGCTGAGCAATACAAAATGAATTAGGATTATTTTAGTAATACACACCCCCCCTCCCCCACCCACCCCCCAAAAAAATTATAATTTATTTAAAGTATCACAATCGTTTTTAAACATGTTTTTATGTCACTTTTAAACTGAATAAAAATTTGCTATCCCTCAACACCCTTCTTCCATCCCCCTTCAAATCCCCCACTTCCTCTTACCCCCACTGCCGTATCTTGCTGAGTTTGGGCGAAGTTTATTATGTCGGACTTCCTAGTGCACATTGAGATGTTTATTGGATAGGGTTTGTTTACTAGTTTACCAAAGTTTTGAGACTTAAAATTTCATTAATCTGTTCCTCGGAAATGAATCATTGTTGACAACTTGGTGCTTTTTTTTGGTTGATTTTGACACGTTATTTTTATCAGGCAATTCTGGGCTGCTTTCCATGGGTAAGGCATAGTCATAGCTTGTGGCACGCCCAAACCCAACGTACCAAATATTAGTTGTGGTTTTGAACATTTGCTGGGGGAGCAAACCCGTAGCATGTCAGCTCATACAATTTATGTCATAATGACGAATTGTTTTAAGCAAATTTGACTATTTTGTGTCAGATTCATACAAAAGTATGGCAAAGGTGAAATATAATTTAGAAAATAAAAATAGTATTACATGTTTATTAACAATGTAGTTTTGGAATGGTATACCAATATTGTGATGAACATTGTGTGGCAGTCATGTTATGCAGTGTCCCAATACACCCAATATCCTCTTCAACAAGAATGAGCTGAAAAGCTAAACATTTTGTTTTGTGACGTTCTCTTTGTCTAAAGAAAACCCTAAATAATACTTAATAAAACATACAACTTTGTCCTTAAATTTTATTTATCACAAGTTGTCATGCTTTGATGTTCCATGGTTGGCTTGAGGGCAGCTGCTATATCACTACAAAATATTGGTATGACTCACTGAAAAATTCTGGTAAAGTTATGCTTGTTTTGCTGTATTATCCCAATACTAGAGTAAAGAGAAAGGAAAAAAAGTGTTAAAATACATCAATAACTTATATTTTAGTGAAAAAAAAGAATATTATGAGATCCATTTACTAAATTAATTCAATTCATGTATTTTATTGCTTGTGATTTATTCTTCACATACATATTATGAGAAAGGTATGTGTAGCGCTGTTGACTAATTACACAGATTTTAGTTCAAAATTATGAGAGAAATTTTTTTTAACTGCGAATAACACTAAAACAGTGTTCAGTTATGTATGTATGTGTATTTACTCATCCACTACAAATAACAGTGGTGAAGGGGGAAGGAGGGGGGAAGAGTAAATATACATGTCATTGTGGGAGGAGAAGGGAGAGGTGGCATTTTAGTATTTTACTGTGTTATTATCTGTGCTTTAATGTATGTAAAGACTTAAAAAATTGTTAATTATGTGTTATATTTATTTTTATGTCTATACTGTAATGTCTTCTTTATTTTAAAAAATGTGTGCTTTATTTTAAAAAATGTGTGCTTTTTTTCTTGTTAACGTGAGCTCACATTTGTTTGTATGTGTGGTGTGAGTGCTTAGGGCAAATTGTCAGTTTGAATTTGCGCTTTATAAAATACATTATTATTATTATTATTATTATTATTATTATTATTATTATTATTATTATTATTATTATTATTATTATTATCATGGGCCATCCTTCAGTAGAAACAAGGTTGTCCGCCATTTGCTCGGTCCATTGCTCCGAATTTCTTTTTTTAAATTCAAACAGACTTTTTGCCCAATCTGAATATTAATTTTACTTTGCATATACATTATCTGTTTGTTTATAATTTAATGTCTTTCAGAAATGTATACCTTTTTTGTAAAACGCATGTGAGTGTGAATGCGTGTGAGAACTTAGAAGTTTTAATAAATTATTAATTTTATTATTACGCATTATCGGAAAGAGCTGTATAGTAATATTGACTGATTACACAGATTTTCTTAGAAACTTTTTTGTTTCTTTTACATTTAAGCAAATAATATTAAAACAATGTACAGATATGTATATGTGTGTATTTTCTCATTCGCTCTACATAACGGAAGTGGGGTAAAAGTACGTAAATGTAATAAATATAATAAATATACGTATAAGTGGATAGTAGATGTTGCATCGTGTTATTATTTCATATGCCAACACTTCTATCAACTTTTTTTTTTACTCTCTCTCTCTTTCTCTCTCTCTCTCTCTCTCTCTCTCTCTCTCTCTCTCTCTCTCTCTCTCTCTCTCTCTCTCTCTCTCTCTCTCTCTCTCTCCTCTCTCTCCATGTTGTCCTTTTTTTTATTAATACTCTCTCTTTTCCTCTAACTGTTGTGATTACCTAGCTTGCATTCACCATATTAACTGGAAACTGCACACAACCAACACGATATGATCGTTTACATCATATCTTCCGCACCTTTCAAATCATTCTATAATCATTATGAATAATAATACATAGATTTATATAGCGCACAAATCTCACACACACACAAAAATGATTCAATGGGATAAATAACATGTAAGGTGCTGGGAACATTCCAAATGAATAAGTAAATAGTTGAATAAAGCAAAACACACAAATACAACAGACTTTCCCACAATCTACTGTGAGACAGGAAATGGTTCAAGAGGTGGTGGGGATTAATTAAACACAAAAAAGTCTCAAAGGGAATGAACAGCAACTGATAGCTCGTTTATAACACGGCTGAATACTTAGTGGATGATCTTGTCACGCATGTAGAGCCTGCATAGATCTAGGTTTCAACTGCGACTGTGTAGTGCAGTGGGCTATTTTTTATTCATCGTCGTCATTTTTATTCAAGCTCTAAATTAGCAGCATCAGTGACAGTGGTGTTTGCACGTATGCTACATTTTAATCTTTCTCTTGTTATGAAGCACTTCAAAGAAAAAAAATCTTTGCATGTATCCCGAAAGCGAAAGTGAACGCACAACCAACAGAAGTTGACAGTTCATGCTAAAACCGAAACCGGTTACTACCGAGTTAATAGTTTCGGTAAGAGAATTCAACTTCCGTGAAGACTGAAGTGATTGCAGAAAATGTCGATTTTTTGACAATTTTACCGAAATTGAACGGGTTTGAAAATAGACAGAGCATAGTTCTTATTTTGTTTGTTTGCGTCAATCACTGCTAAAATGAATTAGTTGCCTTCTTTGGGTATACATTTTGTAGTTTGTTCATATAGATTTGAAAACTGCGATGACCCGCCAGTTCCGCTGGCTTTTGTTTGATACCTTGTATTATAGATAACCAAAGGGAGACGCGTCACAGGCATAGGCGCTCGCGTGTCCTGATACAAGCGCCTGTGGTGGTGAGAGAAGTTGGCGGGTGGCTGGGAGTGTCCCACTCCATTGTCCAAAGGCTGCGGGAGCGCTTTAACAACACTGGAAGCGTCCAAGAACCAAGAAGGTCCGGACGCCCCCGCGTTACCACTGCAAGACAAGACCATTTCATCACACTGTCAGCTCTGAGGATGAGGTCCGCTACAGCAAACACCATCAGAAGACCGCTTCACGCAGCCAGCGATGTTAACGTCAGCGACCAGACAATTCGCAACCGTCTACACGAGGCAAACCTGCGATCAAGACGACCAGCAGTACGGCCTTTGCTCACCCCAGCTCACCGTGCAGCGCGTTTGGCCTGGGCTCGGCGTCATTTGGTGTGGACTAGGCAACATTGGTCAAGGGTGCTCTTTACAGACGAGTCTTGGTTCTCCTTGTCTTTCAACGACCGTCGAGTGAATGTTTGGAGGCGTCCTCGGGAGCGTTTTGCTGATGAGACTGTGCGCGAGCATGACCACTTTGGTGGCTTCGCATTAAACTTCAGAACACCCCTGCTCCAAATTCATGTCAACTTAAACGGTATTGGCTACAGGGATGACGTCCTAAAACCTAGGGTTCTCCCCGCTCTGCGGGCCATCGGGCAAGGTGCCATACTACAGGACGATAATGCCAGACCCCTTCGAGCGCGTATCGTCAATGACTTCCTGCAGCAACAGCACGTCATAAGGATGGATTGGCCGGCTCGATCACCCGATTTGAACCCATAGAACATCTGTGGGATGTCTTGGGTCGACAGACACGGGCAAACCTCTTTCCAGGAGCTAACCTTTAGGTTCTGGCCCAAGTTCTCCAGCAAGAGTGGTTGGTCATCCCAGGAAACACCCTCCATAACCTGATACGGTCCATGAGACAACGATGCCAAGACAGCATTGATGCAAACGGTGGCCACACCCGATACTGACTCTATAGATTTTTGGTTTCCAAAGTTTTGATTTTGTAAATGAGGGGTATGTCCAGTTAAATTGAATTTACTCGAATTTTAAGCGACGGATGTCTAAAATCTTTTTATGTTATTGATGCAGAAATGATTGCAATAAAATATGATGAACTAATAAATTGAATTCGTGTTTCTGATTTAAAGAGAGACCCATATGACATACATGTCAAGCTCTTGGAGCTTCTGACCATAATTTTTGCCCCGAGAGACCATAATTTTCTATAGAAAACCATAAGAAATGCGTAAAACGGTAAACACGTACATACAAATAATTTTAAAAAAAAACAATAATAATAATTTTTGCAAACACATGCAAATTCACATGCAAATTCACCTGCATTTTTTAAAATAACAAACACTGTACCATACAAGCAAGCAACTTAATACGATTTTTAAAAAAAAAAAACACAAGAAAAACCAAAAAAACCTTTCATACTGTGCTTTATCGTTTACTTACTGTGCTTTATCTATTGCAGAAAATAAAAAAAAACACCCCTCTCTCCCTCCCCCCCCCCTCAAAAAAACACCAAACAAACAAACAAAACACAATCCAAATTACTTAATAGAAAAAAGAAATACACTGCGTTGCACACAATTATGTCACTGTGATCTTTGTTATAGTCATCAGTGCATTACTTCCCCTTCTCCAGCATTCTGACACTGGAGCTGAATGAACGGAAACCTATCCTCCAAGACGGAAACAGTGTATAGAAATGCTATGGGCATGCGCAAGGCCCGTACTTCCTCCGAGATCACGATCGCGAGCGAGCGTGACTCAGAATTGTTCTCTAGGCTGTATTTTTGGATTAAAATAAAATAAAATTTTCGGATTAAAAAAAAAAGGGTCGGGGAAAAGAAAAAATACGTAAGATTTTCATCTTACGCCGTATGGTGAAAAAAAAAAGAAAATACGTAAGAATTACGGAAAAAACGTAAGACTTGACATGTATGCATATGTCCAAGTGGCCCTACCAACACAGAAAAACATTGGTTGCGTCCCTTGAACATTGTTTTTCTCAGTACGTAACAGAAGCAATAAAATAACTGCCTTGCTAACATATAACATAAAAATGCATTAACGATAAACCTATTAATTAGACGATAACACACTACAATTCTTGCATACTTTTTTTTCAGAACAAGACCTCCCTAAATTTCCCAACACTCATGACCGGACCGACATAGACAAAAGCGCAAGCAGCAACCGCATCATCATCACTTACCGGCTCATGCGATTTCCTTCGACCACTTCCACAGAGGCCCTAGAGCTCTGACATAGGAGGATGAGACTACACAACTGAGTCCCCAAATCTAACGGCTTGACGTGGAATTCTAACTCAAATTCCTAAAATGTCCCCACCAGTGTTCGAGTTTGCCTTTCTTCTGCGATATACCCCAAACGGTGGCAAATAAAGAAGTGCGACTCGATCCAAACAAGTCTTAGCTTTATTGACGGTGATGAGCTTTTCATTTAATACAGTGTGGCATCCTTCCACGAAAAGCATGCTTAAGGTCACCCGGAACCGACTTCTAAACCACCTCCTAACCCCCACCACGCCCCCGGTTAGGTTACAAATAGCCTAATGCGCATAAAACGTGGAATTTCAGCAAGTAAGCTTACGCTGCTATATCATGACAAGCCGGCGTTTTTAAACAGACCGGATGCATACACGCCCATACACACATCACACACACACACACACACACACACACACACACACACACACACACATTTTTGTAAAAACGACATTCTGATGACTGTTGTGAAAAAAACAGGGATTATTGTGACACACTTCATTTTCGTGAAAGTATTGTGACATTTTCAAATTTTTGAAGCTATCCCTAACCCTAACCCTTAACCTAACCCTAAGCCTAAAACAGCTGTATCTATACCGAAACTCTATTTTGACGTCAAAATAGGGCAGCCTTCCCAAAAAGTCAAAAGAAACCATGTGGAGTTTCACGAGTGTGTCACTGTAACGTCGTTTCTACATGCCCACACACAAACACACATACCCTCAAGCACACGCACACGCACACGCACACCAAAACACACACACCCACTCTGGCATGTTCGCCTCACATGCTGCGTATCCTGGTACATGCAGTCACGTGCGCATTAATCATGCTACTGAGGATTCTTTGAATTAGAGGAGGACACTGTCATACTCTTTCTTCCTATAATATCATCATCATCATCATCATCATCATCATCATCATCATCATCATCATCATCATCATCATTGTCGCGATACAAGCACCTATGTTACATGCGACTGTGGTACTCTGCCTTTCGTCTAATGCGTCATAGAAAGTGACCTAAGTAGGGGGGACATTTTTTTTCCAATGACGCACTGTTCGACATGTTTTCTTATGTGGTTACATTAATATAAATTTTAAAAAGTTGTCATGACTAATATTGTTGCTTTGTTACCATAGACAATTTGTATACCATCCATTCGATTGGCCGAATGTGAAAACCATACGTTAGGAAAATCATTCGGGCAACCCTCTTTGAGGGCAAGCAACGTTTGTTCAAGCCAGGCCCCTATTTTGGACTACAGAGGCCGTAGATTTCGTTCGAAAAGCTCGTCTCAACCAAACAGCACGTGTCGTAAACACAACAAAAGAATCCTGAGCTGGTAAGTTAAGATTCGATGTGTGAAGCTGAGAAATGGGTAGTCTTGTACTTTTATCCATTGCGCCATGCAAATCATTCATCGTCCTTCATCAAGGTGATACGTTATAAATTCATCAGTGTATTAACTTTATATGATAGTAGTTATTTTAACGTATTTTTGCTCAGTTCATAAAGAATGTTATTACATTCTTGATCTTTGGAACCGTGTGGATGAGCAGCGAGGAAGGAAAATTATTGTGTTTTGGGAATAAGATACAGGTTCTCGCCCAAACAATGTCAACGACGTTCCTCGCTGGTCATTCACAGGGCCGGATCAAGGTAAGTAGAAGGGGGGAGGGGGGTTCCAAGTAGAAGGGGGGGGGGGAGGGGGATTCCAAGTGATGGTATTGGGCCGGACGGAAGTTGGGAAAATTTTGCTATGTTCGTAAATTGCACCATTCATCACACATTCTGGTTGGTTGGCTGGTTTTTGAGTTTAATGTCCCATATTGGGTGGTCATCTAATAAATGAACTAATTAAGAGCTTAAAAAACTATATATATATATATATATATATATTTCTTTCTGAGGTACATCGGATGGCCAGGGGAGGGGTTCCGGAACCCAGGAACCCAACCCCCCCCCCCCCCCCCCCCCCCCAGATCCGGCCCTGATTCAACGGAATGCGGATTGTGTACTTAGAACCTGTTATTTGTTTGTGCGCAGGGAAACGATTTTATTTATTTATTTATGTCTTTATTTAAATTCCTGTCGTATTCATTCTAATCCGCCTCCATCTTTCACGTACCATTCTTCTAATGATATTGGTTCCGCCATATCCGTGACGTCCATCCCAAGTCAGCTGGACGAATCATGTTCCTCCTGACCAAGCGTGAAAACGGAGACTCGATTAGAATACTAGGAGCAACGCTTCAAGAACAAGAATTATTACAACCAAGGAAGCCATGAAGCCATGAATTCAATAAGTTAATCCAACTCCACGTCAGCTAAGTGATGATTTAAATAACAGTACTTTTATAAGAACCTTGTCATCACGGGTTCATTGTATCATATCATATGAAATAAATATCATCTACCTCCAACCAGTGGTATTCTTTTTTAGTTGTTAAAAAAGTAAACAAAACGAATGAATAGCCAATAATTTCTTTTATTCTTTATTTTCTATTTCTCTACATTTTTTTTGTTTGTTAACGAATCCTGGACACAATAACAAGGGAATATATATATATATATATATATATATATATATATATATATATATATATATATATATATATATATATATATAAACCTGTCATCTGCAGAGCTGCATTAGTGCACCATAAATTAAGGCGGGCTGCTCTGACCTGCCGCTGTGTCATGTTTGAGCCTGTAGCTGTAGCATATTTCTATTGTGTTTTGTGTGTGTATGTATGTATGTACATATATATATATATATATTATATATATATATATATATATATATATATATATATAAAACTATTTGGAACTGTTCTTAGATCCATTATATTGGAGAAATATGCCCTTCAATTTTGTTACCATTAGGGGGACTTCCGCAAATGCTACCATTACGGCGACAACATTAATGAGAAAAATAACTAATTTTGGGGAAGGATTGTTTGTATCAAATTTGCTCTACATGCTCTGGCCACAGTCAAGATTCTAAGTTTGCATTTTCAACATTCTGTCCTATTCCGTTTTTATGCACACAAAAAAAGTTGATCAGTGGTAGCCACATGCACTTCTGACTTTCTCCAGCAAGAGGGTGAGATCGCACCGTTTTTCGAAAATATGAACTATGATATTCTAAATTACATGTATTCTAGATTTTTAATTCTTTGAAATCCGGAAGTTCCCAGATATTACTGGAAGCGTCTGGAATCCTTTGGCTGAATTTAGACGAATTCTAAACCGCGTAACTATCATTCTGTGCGGTACTGAAGTTTTACATCATGGCCGACACGGAACCCACGCAAGATGAAGATGAGCTGAGCGAGGAGATTGAAATGTAAGTATTTTGATTGATGTGGTTTTGCCTGGAATTTAGTGCATAATAATCAGCCAAGGATAAATTTACCGTGTATGCAAGAATTGAATCGTGTCCAGAGATATGCTGCAAACCTAGTTAAAGAAGCCGGTGCAGCTGCTTGAAAGTACAAACGCTGAAGAGTTTGATTTGATTCAGCTGTACAAAATCTATATATATATATATAAATTGCTTAGCTGGAAGTCCTTCTTCTCCTCTACTGTAAAGTTTGTCCGGTATGGACGCTGATCTTGGCAGGTGCTGGGCGCTGCGGATCGGCCTGCTGTGCGCCCAAACCCCGCGAAATCGTTATAGCCGACATTTCCTTACCGAACGTTTAACCGTTTCTGAGATAAATAAATAAACAAAATGTCCACAAACTGCAATAGCCTCATTACGCGCGCTTCCGATTCAATAATAATAATAATAATAATAATAATAATAATAATAATAATAATAATAATAATAATAATAACAACGGATTTTTATATAGCGGGTACTCCAGCCTATAACCAGACTTACCACGCTTTACATAGTCATTACATATAAATACATGCACTCAATGAAACATCACTTTTACTACAATACACCAACAGACGGGACAGTGAAGGTACAGACTATTTACAACTATGTACATAAATTACAAAAAATACAAAAATATACTATTTACAACTATGTACACAAATGACAAAAAAGACAGAAAATAGAATAGCAAAAACCTATTCACAGCTATTTATATGCCCGGTTAGGCCCAGGAAGAAAAACAGTATAAATATTTACCCGTGTCAAGAACGTGCCGTTCCGTAATAACCTTACGCAAATTTTGTTTTATTTCCATTCAAAACACTTTTGCACTCATGTCACCAATCTTACAGCTGAATTAGGCCAGAAAAAATTGTCCGTTTACGTTCACCTGACCGACCCTGTACATTTTGCACCAACCCTTTTTTTTTCTCTAAAAACATAAAAAATAAAATAATAAATGAAGATACTTTTAGAAGCCAAGGCAAAATCGTCCAAATGAAACTCGCAGACAACAGTCTGTCTACATTTTAAACAGCAACCTGTGTACCCTGGCTTGCCAGGGTATAAAACCACTAGTAATTAATAAATCCCATAATGTAGATGATATTTCTTTTGACAGTATTTTTTTACTTGGGCTACAGTCAGAAACTTTAGTCTAGGCACTCAGATAAGAAGTTGTTTACTAACTGCAGCAGGATAAATAAAAGGAAATACACATTCACTAGTATTTAGACTTGCTTCCCATCACAACCACCCCCTCCCTTCCCCACTAACCCACTCCCGACACACATAATGAGAATGAAGACGGTCAGACACCAGTAGCGCCTGCACAAAAGTAGACTGAGAAAAAGTTATTTTGCCCCTGACCGGATTTGAACCAGTGAATTTTATATCACTGGCTGAGTGGTTTATCAACGGAGCTTCTGTCCGACTCCTCGTCTTCCTAGATGATGTATGAGCGTGAAACATTTTAAGCTTAGATGGATGTCAAATTTCATGGGACAAAATCTGAATGCTTTGTTTTACCTTCTCTTTCTCACAGATGCTACAGCTACAGGCTCAAACATGACACAGCAGCAGGTCAGAGCAGGCCGCCGTGCCCGCCTTAATTTATGGTGCACTAATGCAGCTCTGCAGATGAAAGGTTTGTGTTCATGTGGAATTTTGTGTTCCTAGTGAAAACTGTTAAAAACTTTCAAATGAGGCCGTGGGCATGTCACATGTCCGGCCGTCGTCGTTCAGTCTGTCGCACATTCTAGCACAAACACTACTGAATGGATTTTCACCAAGAATAATGGAAACTTGCATTTTAAAGCAGGATGATCTTGATTTGGCTCTTACGAATCCTTAAACAAAACTAAACTTGAGTGGTTAAACAAGTCAATCAACAGTGACATAACATGACTAAACTTCATTTCATAAAAGCAGAATCTTGCAATCAAACAATTGTGACCTGTACAATGCTGGAAGAATACAGACGTTTATTTTTTTTTACAACTTCAGTGTCACCAAGATGAAATTCGGGCACTTTCATTTTTGAAAGTACAGCAGCTCCAAGTGAAGCGCTTTATTATTATTATTTATTATTATTATTTATTTATTTATAAGGCGCTTTCCCTCGCAGAGATCAAAGCGCACACATACACCCACACACACCATGTGTACTGCACAGACACACACACACAAATAGCAGGAAAAAAAAAACAACCAAAAAAAAAACAAAAAAAAAAAACATTTTAATTGTATGTGGCAGTAAAGAGGTATGTCTTCAACATTTTCTTAAAGGAGTTATAGGATGTCGCATGGCGTACATCGGCTGGGAGGCTATTCCATATCAATGGTCCTTGGAAAGAAAATGATCTCTCACCACATGATTTGTTTGTAAATGCTCGAGGTTTTAGTTTCATGGTGTCATTACTAGAGCGGAGAGATCTTGAAGGTGTGTAGATCTGGAGGAGGTCTGACAGATACCGAGGTACATGCTGGATGTCTTCTTGTCACCGGCACTCACCCGTCTAGGACATGAGCGTCAGGATCTTTAAAGTCCGTTATTATGGAATGCATGCGACACAGACTAGATATCGGTTTATACTCTCATCCGAAGGAGTAGGAAACGGGAGTAAAGTGTCTTTCCCAAGGACACAACACAATGCCCGGTCTGGGCTCGAACTCGGGACCTTCAGATCCGCAAGCCAGCGCTCTAACCACTCGACCACCGCGCCTCCCTGTAAACCTGTGAAAAGTTACTGTGGGTCTGTAAGTGGTTTCATGTGAAATTAAGTCATAACTTGTTTAATCCCTACACTCAATCACTGCCATGCTATTCGCATGCCCTGTGCGGAGGAAGTGAAAGTACATTATAGGCCCAAGAATTTGTCCTCTTGTGGTCGTACCGGATGCACACTGATGCCCTAGTAATTCTCAAACTGGGACCCTCACAGCAGATCTACAACAAAGAATACAAAGCATGGAGATTACATTATAGTACATGATTATTGCTTTAGGTCCAGCGGACTCTTCCAAGCCAAATCAGGACCAGACAACCCCTGATCCGCATAAAAGATCTGCTAAACAACCCTAGTGGTAAAACTGAAGGCACACCACCAGCCAGTCACTTTACAATAAAGACATCCCACGCAAGGAACGCTGAGGCTATACTCTAATTTATAGAACCCCTGTTTACAAAAACAAAATAGAATACAAACATCATTATAAAATATTAACAAAGCACATACATATAAAATGCATACATTGCTGAATCATAACATCATAGGAAGCCCTAGTGACCACCTGGCAGAAAGCGTCCAATATTCCCAAGCTGATCCAACAGACCTCATACACAAACTAGAGTCTTGTCCCGGAAGAGTTTTCAAGAAAAAAGGTAGGAGACTGGTCTAGTGAAGAAGACTGAAACCCCAAGACAACGCTGACACTATAGGAGGGACACCAAATGATGATGACAAAGACAGCGCTGGCACTATAGGAGGTACACCAAATGATGGTGACAAAGACAACGCTGACACTATAGGAGGTGACAAAGACAACGCTGACACTATAGGAGGTACACCAAATGATGATGACAAAGACAACGCTGACACTATACGAGGGACACCAAATGATGATGACAAAGACAACGCTGACACCATAGGAGGGACACCAAATGATGGTGACAAAGACAACACTGACACTATAGGAGGGACATCAAATGATGGTGACAAAGACAACGCTGACACTGTATGAGGGACATCAAATGATGGTGACAAAGACAACACTGACACTACAGGAGGTACACCAAATGATGATGACAACACTGACACTGTAGGAGGTACACCAAATGATGGTGACAAAGACAACGCTGACACTGTAGGAGGTACACCAAATGATGGTGACAAAGACAACACTGACACTATAGGAGGGACACCAAATGATGGTGACAAAGACAACACTGACACTATAGGAGGGACACCAAATGTTGGTGACAAAGACAACGCTGGCACTGTAGGAGGGACACCAAATGATGGTGACAAAGACAACGCTGACACTATAGGAGGTACACCAAATGATGGTGACAAAGACATCGCTGACACTATAGGAGGTACACCAAATGATGGTGACAAAGACAACGCTGACACTATAGGAGGTACACCAAATGATAGTGACAAAGACAACGCTGACACTATGGGAGGTACACCAAATGATGGTGACAAAGACAACGCTGACACTATAGGAGGGACACCAAATGATGGTGACAAAGACAACGCTGACACTATAGGAGGTACACCAAATGATGGTGACAAAGACAACGCTGACACTGTAGGAGGTACACCAAATGATAGTGACAAAGACAACGCTGACACTATAGGAGAGACACCAGATGATAGTGACAAAGACAACGCTGACACTATAGGAGGGACTCCAAATGATGATGACAAAGAAAACGCTGACACTATAGGAGGGACACCAAATAATGTTGACAAAGGCAACGCTGACACTATAGGAGGGACACCAAATGATGGTGACAAAGACAGCGCTGACACTGTAGGAGGGACACCAAATCATGGTGACAAAGACAACACTGACACTATAGGAGGTACACCAAATGATGGTGACAAAGACAACGCTGACACTGTAGGAGGTACACCAAATGATGGTGACAAAGACAACGCTGACACTATAGGAGGTACATCAAATGATGGTGACAAAGACAACGCTGACACTATAGGAGGAACACCAAATGATGGTGACAAAGACAACGCTGACACTGTAGGAGGTACACCAAATGATGGTGACAAAGACAACGCTGACACTATAGGAGGTACACCAAATGATGGTGACAAAGACAACGCTGACACTATAGGAGGTACACCAAATGATGGTGACAAAGACAACGCTGACACTGTAGGAGGGACACCAAATGATGGTGACAAAGACAACGCTGGCACTATAGGAGGTACACCAAATGATGATGACAAAGACAGCGCTGGCACTATAGGAGGGACACCAAATGATGATGACAAAGACAGCGCTGACACTATAGGAGGAACACCAAATGATGGTGACAAAGACAACGCTGACACTGTAGGAGGTACATCAAATGATGGTGACAAAGACAACGCTGACACTATAGGAGGGACACCTAATGATGGTGACAAAGACAGCGCTGGCACTATAGGAGGGACACCAAATGATGGTGATTCCAAAGACAACACCGACACTGTAGGAGAAACAACAAATGATGATGACTCCAAAGACAACGCTGACACTGAAGGAGGGACACCAAATGATGGTGACTCCAAAGACAACACCGACATTGTAGAAGAAACAACAAATGATGAAGACTCCAAAGACAACGCTGACACTGAAGGAGGGACACCAAATGATGATGACTCCAAAGACAACGCTGACACTGTAGGAGGGACACCAAATGATGATGACTCTAAAGACAACGCTGACACTGTAGGAGGGACACCAAATGATGAAGACTCCAAAGACAACGCTGACACTGTAGGAGGGACACCAAATGATGATGACTCCAAAGACAACGCTGACACTGTAGGAGGGACACCAAATGATGAAGACTCCAAAGACAACGCTGAAACTGTAGGAGGGACACCAAATGATGATGACTCTAAAGACAACGCTGGCAATAATATGGCTGTGTTTTTTTAATTTATTTATATCTGATTTGTAGTTTTTGACTCACTTATGAAGCAAAAGTGAGTCTATGTAGTATTCTTCAGTAAAACCGGAGAATGCTGTTGAACTATAGCTTGCCACTTAATTGTTTGGTTTGATCATGCATATTTCCATTCAGCAGATTTGCTCTATCTAGAAAGTGTGCGTTTTACAGCTATTTGAAGCTGCTGCGGTTTAAAGGAAATGGTTTCCAAAGTTTCGTCACGCAAATGAGATCCTTAGAAATAAAAACCTCCAGTATTCAGTTCTTCCTTTTGGTCTAAAACTTTGCATATTTATAGAAGACACCTTTCTGAATTGTATAGCACCTAAAAGTTAAAGCGCTCAGTTTTAACCCATTTCATTTAGAACGCTAATATACTGTATCTTGAAAGTGAGATTCCCAAGATAGTCTTGTTTTTAATGCAGACTGATAATTAACAGATTTAACTTCAGACAATAGTGTGCACAAAAGATGGATTAAAACAAGAATCCTATAAAAGCTTTTCAAACAAAGCCATACATTTCACACATGGAACAATGGTTTGCTGTTAGACTGCACTTGAAAGTTTATTTTAAGCACAAATATTTTAAAAAATGAACAAGAACACAATAAATTACAACTAGAAATACGTTTCGCCGAATGCAAACTGACTGGGAACACACACAAAACCAGTGGCAAAAAAAAAGGTAATGTTTCGTTTACAGACCTTCAGCCTCTCTGAGGAAGACGTTTTGCCGAAACATTTCTACAGCTTTCATGTTACCACTAAAGTACCTGCCTTTTTATTCTTTTCTCTTTTTTCATCTGATCCTTTTGGAAGCTGGTGAAGTAGATGTCAACACCATGACCACCACCTTCAACTTAGCTGTGACAGATGCCGCTACTGATATCCTTGGCAAGCACAGGCCAAAGAAGAAGCAGTGGAGCACCCTGAACTTTTGGATCTGTGTGATAAAAGAAGAGAGATGAAAAAGAAAAAAATAACACCTCACAGGGAGCTGATGCCTACCGAAAAATCAACAATGACATCCGAAAAGACATGCGCACAGCAAAGAAGAACTGGATAGAAGATCAATGCCAGGAAATAGAGAACAGTCTGAACAAGAACAACAGCAAAGGCTTACCAGACTGTGAAGCGGCTGACAAGTGTAAAACAGCCCAAGTTCTCCATCATCCAAAGCAAGTCTGGCAAATGCCTTACAGAAGAAAGAGAGAAGTCTTGGACAGCTGAACAGAGTGCTGCTTTGACCTTTACAACCACACACCAAAAGGATGTAAGAGATTCATTTTCAATGTAAAAGATTTATTTCCTTGTGCGCTGGTACATCCCAGCACATGGCTCATTGTTGATAGAGGCTGGGACTGTCCCGCCCGTAGCCTAAACAAACACAGTGTCAATGATTAGCGCAGACTGATGGGGGACTATGATGACAAGACCGGAAATTGGGGAGAATATGTCCGCTTGTCGTCGTTAGCGCCCCTCTCCCCTTAATCCTTACACTCCTCTCATTCCCGCTCTATGTATAAGAGTTCATTTTATTTTGTGCCACTCCTTACCTACACCTCAAAGAAGCAGCAGCTTAGGGTTGCAGCTCAGCATTAGTGTTAGTTAGCAGTTTTGTAGGAGTATTTTTATTTCGTAAAAAGACAGTTTATATTGTGCTGAACCATTTTGTGACCTACCTCACACTGAAGTGGGTTGGTTTGCCCTTTTGACCCTTTGCGTCAGTAAAGTATTGGAACTGTTTCACCATTGTCTGGCGTTCCCGTTAATCAAGCAAACCCTAGGAGTGAATGTTGTCATATCCATCTTCTCACATCATCCACACCCTTCAACACGGAGACCCTTCAGTTCTAGCATCTCCTGAGAACAGAGAAGAAGAAATCCTCCCAATTCTCCGAGAAGAAGTTGAGGCAGAGTGCAATCGCTGAAGAAGGGGAAGTCAGCGGAACTGCTTCAAGCAGGAGGAGAATCGATGTTGACGCCCTCACCATTATCTGTAACAAGATCTGGCAGAGTGGATAGTGGCCTACACCGTGAACAAAGTTGCTTGTAATCACTCTTCCCAAAAAAAGGTAACCTTCAGGAGTGTGAAAATTACCGCACCATCAGCCATCCCAGCAAAGTCCTCCTGAAAATAATACTCAGCAGGTTGAAACCCCAAGTTGAACCAATGATAGCTGAAGAACAAGCAGGATTCAGGGCAGAGCAAAGTACCACTGAACAGATTTTCAACCTCAGAATAATCTGCGAGAAACACCTACAGCACCAACAACATCTATATCATGTGTTCGTAGATTTCAAGAAGGCGTTTGACCGAGTCTGGCATGCAGTTCTGTGGGCAACCATGAGAGTCATCAGCCCTAAAATTCTTGAAGTCATCAAAAACATGTAGGACAAGGCTACCAGTGCAAGTGCAGTCCTCCATAACAGGGCCATTGGAAACTGGTTCAGAACAACAATCGGTGTGCGTCAAGGATGCCTACTCTCTCCAACACTCTTCAACATCTCTCTAGAGCGCATCATGTAAGATGTCCTTGCAGATCACGAAAGCACAGTAAGCATAGGGGGTAGAGCAATCTCCAATCTTCGTTTTGCGGATGACATTGATGGATTGGCTGGAGAGGAACAAGAACTTGAACAGCTGGTACAGAGGCTTGACACCACCTCAAGAGCCTATGGAATGGAAATAAGTGCAGAGAAGACCAAAATGATGACCAACAACACCAATGGCATCAACATAGACATCAAAGTCAAGGCCAATCCCTCACCACAGTGCATAGCTTCAAATATTTAGGAGCCATTGTATCAGATAATGGGTCCCGACAGGAAGTCCTCTCCAGGATCGCACAAACAACTGCTGCACTGACAAGGTTGAAGCCCATTTGGAAAGACAGGACCGTTAGTCGACATTTCAAGTTAAGACTGCTGCGCTCCCTTGTCATCTCCATCTTCCTATATGCTTGCGAAACATGGACCTCACAGGAGATCTACAATGAGGAATACAAAGTAAGGAGATGAGGTGCTACAAAAGACTTCTGGGCATTTCCTTAACTCAGCACATCATCAACGACGATGTCCGACCGACCATTACACAAGCCATTTGACAACACGATGACCTACTCATTGTGGTGAAGAAACGGAAACTTTGATGGTTTGGCCATGGCACCAGATCATCAGGCCTTGCAAAGACCACCATGCAAGGCAGAGTGCAAGGAGGTAGAAGAAGAGGGAGACCGGGAGTTGGGAGGACAACATTCGAGAATGGACTGGCTTGACACTGAGCGAAGCCATCAGGGTTGCTGAGGATCGAGAAAAATGAAGAACGCTGGTTAAACGATCATCTTTGGTGCCCCAACGACCTCCGAGTTACTAAATAGGATAGGATATGATCCTGCAGTCAACATTTCATTAAAACAAGTCTCCTTACATTTTGAGAAAAAAACACGAATGCCTAATGTGCAGCATCGTTATCATAAGCCAGAATCAAGTTTATTATCAAAGAACAATGTAGAACAAAATAAAATAAAACTTTGATTTTAATTGATTTGCCATCAAAATGCAATTACACAAAAACAACAAAACATTTATCCTCTAACAAACAAACAAAGAAGCAGCTAATGTTAGGTGTGCAAGATAAAAGTGGCCAATTTTCATTGTCCATCTCAGCAATATGATTGCTCGTGTGGTTCAGTGGTTATTTTTGTCCTTATCTCTTCTTTTCTGGAGGGTATATCCCCGTCTGCCATATCGTCAATGGATGGAATGGACGTTAAACATCAATGTTCAGTCTTATACAAAGGAGGGGGAGGGGGAGGAGAGAGAGGTGAGATAGAGAGAGGGAAAGAGAGACTGAGGGGGAGAGAGAGAGACAGAGAGAAAGATAAGATAAGATAAAATAAGATAAGATAATAATTTTATTTTGCAAGGATAAAAGAGTAAGCGCTGGATGCGTTATTTTACATCAGCATTCTTGCCTTTTGCGGCTTTAACAATTACTATTAAATACAACTCAAGGTTATAACAAATAAACAAAGTCGTCATTAGATGAAATCATTTTCAAACAATTGATATCAAATTAATGTTGCTAATATCTATTAACAGGATTAACAATAAATGTGTATTTAACTTTTATTGTGTTTTAGGAGACGTGTTCTAAATGATGTAAATTTAGATGCTGGAGTGCGAGGGAGGGGGGGGGGGGGGGGGGTGGCGAGAGAGAGAGAGAGAGAGAGAGAGAGAGAGAGAGAGAGAGAGAGAGAGATTCACATAATGCGAAGTGACAGACAGAGGTAGTTTTTCTGGAGATAGTAACACATGGGAGATTTTAGAACATTGACTGTGACGTCATTGTTTCTTGTTAGGCTACGTCAGGTTTGTTCATCTTTCATGCGAATGTTTAGAACTACAACGAGAGGGTGAACATACCGAAATTCTGTTGGTGAACATTGGTCTACTCTAGGCCTACGATTACAGTTAAACCTAACACTAGCCATAACTCTAAACCTAATCCTAATCCAAATTCTAACTAACTGTAATCCTAATGCTAAATATCAAAATCAAAATTTGTCTTAAAATTTTATTCCGTATCTTTTCGTAATAATACAATTATGAATGCGCAAAACGATGCGCGAACCGACGTACATGCTCCTAATATGACCCCCAGAATTTCGGAGTTTCCCTGTTGAAAAGGGTGTGCAACTTTCCGATCAGTTCCGGGAAATTGACGGTAAACTCTACATTTGGCCACGTTTAATTATATCAACCTCCGTTTGAAAAACATGTCTAATTATCAGAAAACGAATATATACAAAACGCAAATCAATCAATCAATTAATAATCAATCAGTCAAATCATTGGCCACAGCGATAACACTAGCGTGTCTGAGCGCAACCAACTACAAACAAATCAACGCATTCCTAGTAATGAATATCGATTGGACTGCAAATCCATATTCTTTCTAATCATATTTTCTCTCTCTCTCTCTCTCTCTCTCTCTCTCTCTCTCTCTCTCTCTCTCTCTCTCTCTCTCTCTCTCTCTCTCTCTCTCTCAACTGAATTTTTCTGTTGTATTGCCACCTAAATTTGTATAATTTACGTACGAATCGGCTCACACTTTAATTTCCGCGTCTCGATTATTGAAGCGCACCTGTAAAAGCTTGGACTTAAACGACATGTACTTAATAATTGTTATTGTATCTTGTTGGTTCTCATTATCAGGGTTCTTGCGCTCCTTACAATTCCTTGTGCGTAAGAGCGTTGTGTTGGCAAAGAACCTACGTTTCGTGTGACTATAAAGTATAAGCTGTGTGTGTCATTAACAGTACTTCATAATACTCATTATTGTGGACGCTGCTCGGACCTTCTAGGCCGCACAGACTCTCATTTCCGCGTTTCGTTGTGAGTTTCTTCCTGAACACTCTAGTTGTCAGTAAAAACTGTGACTCTGGCACTCTGTATATTGAATTTCGTTCTCCGAACTCTGCCCTAAACTTAGTGGCCTTTCTTTGGTTATTTCTCTTGTTTTAAAACTTTGCCGTTTTTCATGTAGGCCTACTTGTGTTCTTTAGTTTGTTTAAAAAAGGTGCTCCTTATTTTATCTGTTGTCGTTGTTGTTTTTCTGTAACTATCGGTACCGTACATTTTAAGTATGTTTCGTGTTGGTCATTTAAACATTTTTCATCTCTACAGCAAAACTGCGGACCTGTGTGCATTCTTAACCAAAGCCGCGCCGTGCTATCATATGTATGGCATTACTGAATCCCGCTTAACCTCTAATATGTTGGATACATCCATCTCCATTCCAAATTATTCTATAATACGACGTGATAAATGCACTCAAGGTCAAACAGGTGTTGCTGTCTACATTCATAACTCGGTGTACAACTTTGTGTCTCGACGCCAAGACTTAGAACCCCCCTCAGTAGAGTGTATATGGTTAGAATATAAACCTCATAATAAGGCGTCAACATTTATATGCTTTGTCTACCGCAACCCTGACGAAGGTCGGGATTGGTTTAGTTCTTTCGAGGACATGATGGATACTTTTTATAACACTAATACCGATGCCGAAGTGCTGTTGCTCGGTGACTTTAACATTAACCTGCTAGTTCAGCAACCGCACTGGGAATGTTTGTGCGAATGACTTGGACTCTCACAACTTATCGAATCACCAACCAGAGTTACTGCGTCTTCGTCAACACTGATTGATCATATCTATACAAACAACCCTAAATCAATTTCAAAGTCATATGTCGCTGATCTCGGCGTCAGTGACCACTCTCCCATTGGCTGTGTAACAAGCAGACCAGTTTACCCCGCACTATTTGAGCTTTTGCTTGTTTAGCAGTAGTAAAACTTAGAAGGTTACTGTAGTCTATAGCAGACGATTAAGGTATAACTGATGTGTACACACACACTGCGAGCTGACGCGAGCCGGTTAGTGACATCATCGTGGCCTACAATGGTGTTTCGAACTTTATATCCACTTAGATTGTTTCATCCAATTGAGACACAAGTAGAGTGGTTAGAACCAGTTCTGGCTGATTCAGTCAAAGCCAAGTAGGGGGTCAGTCTAGTTTGAGACGCTAAGCAGTACACAGCTACTTTCTAGCAGAATCTCTCCTGAGAAGATTAGACAGCAGTGCTTGTTGAATTTTTGAATTCAATCAAGTAGCCACGGCATCACTGGGCGAAAGTCTTCTACACAGAAGTCACCGGCCAGGGCGGAGGAACCTCACGTTACTACTGGTTCAACGACCACGTGCTCAGGGCCAAGGCGAGCCACACTGTATTCGTGGATTTCGGCTGTGGCCAACAGCCTGGAGAGGATTGGGCCCTGCCAGGTCTTTTTTGCCCAAGACACACTACATGATGAACATACCAGCGGAACTGCTACAAGCAGGAGGAGAAGCGATGACTGATGCTCTCACCACTATCTGTAACAAGATCTGGCAGAGTGGGGAATGGCCTACACCATGGACCCAGTCGCTTGTCATCACTCTTCCTAAAAAAGGTAACCTTCAGGAGTGTGAAAATTACCGCACCATCAGCCTCATCAGCCATCCCAGCAAGGTCCTCCTGAAAATAATACTCAACAGGTTGAAACCACAAGCTGAACAAATCATAGCTGAAGAACAAGCAGGATTCATGGCAGGGCGAAGTACCACTGAACAGATTTTCAACCTCAGAATAATCTGTGAGAAATACCTACAGCACCAACAACATCTATATCATGTGTTCATAGACTTCAAGAAGGCATTTGACCGAGTCTGGCATGCAGCTCTATGGGCAACCATGAAAGTGTACAACATCAGCCCTAAAATCATAGAAGTCATCAAAAGCCTGTATGACAAGGCTACCAGTGCAGTCCTCCATAACAGCGTCATCGGGAACTGGTTCAGAACAACAATCGGTGTGCGTCAAGGATGCCTACTCTCTCCAACACTCTTCAACATCTTCCTAGAGCGCATCATGTCAGATGCTCTTGCAGATCACGAAGGCACAGTCAGCATAGGGGGCAGAGCAATCTCCAATCTTCGTTTTGCGGATGATATTGATGGATTGGCTGGAGAGGAACAAGAACTTGAACAGCTTGTACAGAAGCTTGACACCACCTCCAGAGCTTATGGAATGGAAATAAGTGCAGAGAAGACCAAAATGATGACCAACAACACCAATGGCATCAACACGGACATCAAAGTACCAAGGCCAATCCCTCAACACAGTGCACAGCTTCAAATATTTAGGAGCCATTGTGTCAGACAATGGGTCTCGACAGGAAGTCCTCTCCAGGATCGCACAAACAACTGCTGCCCTGACAAGGTTGAAGCCCATTTGGAAAGACAGAACCATCAGTCTACATTCCAAAGTAAGACTGCTGCGATCTCTGGTCATCTCCATCTTCCTATATGCTTGCGAAGCATGGACCCTCACAGCAGATCTCCAACGAAGAATACAAAGCATGGAGATGAGGTGCTACAGAAGACTTCTGTGCATTTCCTATACCCAACACATCACCAACGTTGAAGTCCGACAGACCATCACACAAGCCATTGGACAACACGATGACCTGCTCACAGTGGTGAAGAAACGGAAACTCCGATGGTATGGCCACGTCACCAGATCATCAGGCCTTGCAAAGACCATTCTGCAAGGCACAGTGCAAGGAGGTAGAAGAAGGGGGAGACCGAAAAAGAGGTGGGAGGACAACATTCGAGAATGGACTGGTTTGACACTGAGCGAAGCCATGAGGGCTGCTGAGGACAGAGAAAGATGGAGTATGCTGGTTAAGCGATCATCTGTGGTGCCCCTACGACCTTCGGGTTATGGGACAGGATAGGATAGCCACGGCCTGACATTGTCGAACAGGTAAATGAACATACTTCTGTTTCATCGTGATGTATTTATATTATTGTTGAAATTATGTTTGTGGAATTTGCTATGCATAGATTTGAATTGTTAGTCCAACTTTGCCTTACCACGTGGAGAAGCCGACCACGTGTCAAGCACGACCGTGTTTGACGTCATGTTGTATACCTGACGGAACCACTGTTGTTTAATCTATATGTATGCTTGCAGACAAGTGGCTATACCAGTGAATGTTTATAAAATTATTAATTCTGTATGTGTATAGTTAGCCACGATTTATATTTATGTATGTATAGGAAATTAGAGTGGAGATCCCAGTGGACCACCGACTTAGCAGAATGTTCGTCGCTTATGTATAGAGATGTGGAGCTATCACTGAGGGCTACTTTGGCTTTCAGTGAGACGCTCTGCACAGACCTATTATTCAGGGTTGTGCAGAATTTCGTCTCATATGTTACAGACGAGCAGGCGGGATATTGTGAGCCCAACTCAGCAAAGAACAGAACCTAATCTACGATTCAAGTTGGCTGCCGAGGCATCTACAGCATCGAGCGCTAGCAGATAGCCCACCCGTCGAACACAAGCAACCACAACACAGTGTGTCGTAGAAGCTACCTCAACGCAGTGCTGCAACCACGAAACCACTCAGTTAAGTGCCCAGGAAACAGTGCACTAAAACTGTATCAAAAGGACCACAGTAGTCCACTCTTCATGAACGCTAGTAGCCAGGGCCCGATGAAGAAAAAGTAGCTGCCTAGATTATCAGCGAGCGAACCATTCGCATTGACAATTGAACTTTTAAGTTAGATTCATACTTCGAAGATCGTGTATAGAGTAGAAGAAATAAATGTGTGATTTTGACTGTTATCAAGTGGCTGGACTACATATGATTCATAGCCGTGTGAAAGCTAGTGTGACAGTGATCTTTTACCATTTTTGTATCTATCTCTGTACCCCAGCCTTAACACAGACCGAGCTAAACTAATAAACGTATTAAAGTAATTCACAGGGTGACTCACTAGCGGTCCCCACAGAATAGACGAGAGGGTTACAGCATTCCATTGTGCAGAGCCAAGCAACAATAAAACCCCACGTCACAGGCTGTATCAGGTATCATAATGTATCTACAGGCACCCATAGCACTAATTTTTGCATACATTTTCGTTCCTTTAAACACTTTGACCCCATTGCGTTCTGCAGTGAACTTCATGCTGCACCATTCTCTAAAGTGTATGATTTCACAGACCCAGACATGGCTTTGTGTGTGTGGGTACAGGACTCTCCTCTCTATCATCAACAGACACGCCCTCTGACAACTAAACGCGTAAAGCACCAACAACTTCCTCCATGGCTAAATAAAACTATCATAGAAGCCATGGCCAAGAGCAGGGGCGGATCAGTTAGTTTTTGGGGGGGGGGGGTTTCCAAAATTCGTATAAAAAAATAAATAAATAAATAAAATAAATAAAATAAATATATATATATATATATATATATATATATATATATATAGATATACCCCCTTGCTTTTGGGTACCCCCACTATAATTACATGTAAATTATCACTTGTAGACGGACCGCTAACCCTAACCCTAACCCGTTTCGAGCGCACTGCCTTACCCTAATCGTCGAGGCACTGCCTTACCCTAATCGTCGAGGCACTGCGCTTACCCTAAGATCGTTTTCTGGGAGCCGCCTTGGATCCGGGGACCCAGCTGGGTCCCCAGATCCAAAGTCGGGTACCCAAATGACCGGTTGGTGACTTTTAAGGTGCCCAGAAACCATAGTTTATAAGCCTATATATATATATATATATATATATATATATATATATATATATATATATATATATATATATGTATAGATATACCCCCTTGCTTTTGGGTACCCCCACTATAATTACATGTAAAATTATCACTTGTAGACGGACCGCTAACCCTAACCCTAACCCGTTTCGAGCGCACTGCCTTACCCTAATCGTCGAGGCACTGCCTTACCCTAATCGTCGAGGCACTGCGCTTACCCTAAGATCGTTTTCTGGGAGCCGCCTTGGATCCGGGGACCCAGCTGGGTCCCCAGATCCAAAGTCGGGTACCCAAATGACCGGTTGGTGACTTTTAAGGTGCCCAGAAACCATAGTTTATAAGGATATATATATATATAAGGCCAAATGTGCACATGGGTCGACCACAGTAAATATATGCTATAAGTCGACCATGGCTATATTTGGTCTTTATAAATCTGTGACGATGTCCTTTAACTATGTTCATTGTCTTTTCCTTCTATGACTAAATGGATAAGATTTTATGATTGCATCAAATAACAACACATATAGAATTTTAAGTGGTCGACCTTCTGTTTACTAAGTACTTTAGCACTGTTAAGTCGACCACAGTTAAATTACCGCTTAGGTAGACACAACATATATACCATAATTTAAACTGTTATGTCGACAACAGTAAATTTGCCTGTTAAGACAACTTATACTATCTTAGTAAACGTTTTATGGGTTCTTGCTGCTTTTGTCTACCACATTTTCCCTCTTAATAGTCTTAAGCATGCAAACTACAGTAAAGTAAATAACAATAAAACAGTAAAAATGATAAGTACTAGTGTATATTAACAATAATGATAAAATGAAAGAATCATACTTGTTAAAAAATATTGAATTGTGTATTGTTTTCACTATGATTTTCAGTTTTTTTAATGTAATAGTCACATGTCTAACAATCGTAATGAACATAATATAAATTCCTAAGTAATTTATTTGTGTGTGCTTTTATTGTATGATTAATTTTCTGTTTTGCATTTGAATATTTTTATCCAAATTATGACTTTTTGAAGTGGTAAGCAATAAAAACAATGTGCAATGAAGGCATTTAAAAATAGTTTGAAGTTGTGAATTGTTTGGAATATGTGACACTTTGTAATGTATTATTTTATTATTTATAGCACTTGTTTCTATTTGTTTATTTTAATTATGCATTTGTGGGTATGCATGAAAATTAATAGTGCTTACATGTTCTAGAATCACACAGAGAGAGGGGGGAAAAGAGAGAGAGAGAGAAGAATCATACAGAGAGAGAGAGAGAGAGAGAGAGAGAGAGAGAAGAATCATACAGAGAGAGAGCAGGGTCAGTACAGAAAAGTGGTTTCAAAATTCCCAAGCTTTTCCCAAACTTTCCCAACCGCTACATACTTTTTCACTGACTCAATTCGCAGCAAACTCCAAACGAAATATAAACCAGTATTCCATCCCATGCATATATTATATGGCAGCAGCATAAATAGAAAATAATTATTTACCTGCAGCTCTCAGTGCATGCACATTATTTCTTAGTTTCAGTCATGTTACTTGTCACAAGATCCGAATGAATGCATCGTCCAATATCTGATTCAGCAGCAGTTTCTGTTGATATAGGCCTATTCATCTACTGTACATTGCCATACTATTTATACCAAAATATATGTTCTTTCAAGAAGCAGATTTTTTTTGGGGGGTAGGGGGTTTGGGGGGGTAGGGGTTGGGGCGGGGGTGGAGGATTACTGTACCTGTATGCACACTATTTAAACAAAATGTATGTTCTTTCAAACAACGGATTTTTCTTGGATCAGCTTCTCCACCCCCTTTATTTCTTCTCCTCTTTGTCTTTTGCTTTCTTTCTCAAGGCACTGACTGGACTGTGAGATGAGGTCCAATCTGTTATGTTTTTCAGCATCTTCTGCTTTAGAGTCTGCAGTTTTCTGTAAGGATGATTTCAAAGCCCCTTCACCTATAGAAGCAATGTGAATTTTTGTTTGGCATACTTTGCAAAACGCTTCCTTTATATTCTCTAATTTTTTAGCTGTATATTCTGGTTTTTCCAACCATTCATCACGAAACGAACATGAGTCCGGCATTGTGCACAAAGTGTAAAATATTACCGATCACACGCGGCGCCAAACATTGATGTAGAAGCCCGGATGTCAATAAACGGAAATGAATAATTAGAAACCGGAAATGAAACATTAGAAACTGAAAGTAGACTTCTTGAATGTTCCAGATTCGGGAATATTCGCTTCTCATTTTATTTATGTATTTAAAATTTTTTTATTTTATTTTGCACATCGTTTTTACCAAGCAAAGACAAGTGCTTAGATTGTTGAATCAGTTTTCCAAGACTTTCACTGATCCAGACAGTTCTGCTCAATTTTCACACTTTCACAGACTGGAAAACACCCTCTCAAATTTCCCAAACTTTCAAAGACTTCACAGACCTGTGCGGACCCTGGAGAGAGAGAGAGAGAGAGAGAGAGAGAGAGAGAGAGAGAGAGAGAGAGAGAGAGAGAGAGAGAGTGAGAGACAGAGAGAGAGGGAGAGAGAGAAGAATCATACAGAGAGAGAGAGAGAGAGAGAGAGAGAGAGAGAGAGAGAGAGAGAGAGGGAGAGAGAGAAGAATCATACAGAGAGAGAGAGAGAGAGAGAGAGAGAGAGAGAGAGAGAGAGAAGAAAAATCATACACAGAGAGAGAATCATACAGAGAGAGAGACTGACTGATTAAGAACTTGAATAATTTAAGTCTTTATTTATTCACGAGAACTTCAACAATTAGAGTCTTGTAATTCGCAGTTGTTAAAAATCAAGTTGTTTTATATAATGCTTTTTTCACATATATTACAATGCAAGGCAAAATTTTAATTCCAGACCCTTGTGTAAGGGATTGGGGAAAAGTGGTGGGAGGGGGCAAACCGAACACACGCACACTCACTCACCCACACACAATTTCAAAATGACAATAAATAGTACATCTAAAAGATAACAAATGTACAATGAATAATGAAATCTCAAGACAATATGTTAGAACAAAATATATAAAACTAAACCAAAAACAAGAGAGAGAGAGAGAGAGAGAGAGAGACCAAAAAAAAAAATTCAGTCCATATTCACAATAACTTCAACAATTAATGTCTTATAATGCTGTTGTTAAAAATCAAATTGCATTATATAATGCTTTTATTTCACATATGTAACAAATCAATGCAAAGCGAAACAAGTTTAATTTCAGGCGTTTATGTTAGGTGTGGGTGAGGAGATGGGAGGAGGAGGCAAACGGAACACATGCACGCTCACATATCCACACAAAATAAAAAAAAGAGCAATAAATAGGACATCAAAAAGATAACAAAAGTACAATGAGTAATGAAATCTCAAGACAATACTTTAAAACGAAATACACAAAATTAAAGCAAAAATAGGAGAGGGCAAGAGAGAGAATACAAACTGTTTCACACATATAAAAGAAAATTACTAATTAATACTCATCAAAACTTAAAGGGCAAAGCCCAAGTGACTCACATGCTGCTTATAGAACTCGCAATATTTAACATGAAAATGAGTGTCCAGAAAAAAATAATGGTGGCAATAAAATTAAAATACCGACTTTGATCTTTCTATGCTCTTGACCTTGACCTCCGGTTCCAAATACACTCATGTAATATCAAATAAATACAGCTAAAGTTGCCTTATGCCCAAAAAACCCCTTGGGATGACCTTGACCTTGTGATGACCTTGACACTCGCGTGATCTCTCATGGTTGTCTGATCAAATAACCCATTGTTGTTGCATACTATGGGTTAAATAAACAGCCATTCCACTGTACGATAACCTTTTTTTTTTTTGCATGTTCTTGCAAGGCCTGACATGGCCTTAACCTTCAAGGTCAGCGCACAAAAGTCTCTTCGACAAAGATTAACCCACTTTGTCATCTTTGAAACGATCTAATACTTTAGTTTGAAAGTCAGCAGGCACACAAATCAGTTTTTTAGGCAACGAAATCAACAATGGTTGCATTTAATAATAAAATAATTTAATTTACCTTCAATAATGGTACAGGACGCAGTCAATATAAAAATTTCCAAAATAAAAATTCGATTTCTTTCCGTCTTCTAATAGCGATCTCCCTGCTTTTACACCACCTGTTTGAGTGATGGATGTGTATTTGGTGTGTGTGAGGGTGGATGAGACAGGTGAGCGTGTATGTTGGTATAGATCGCCGCGCTTTGAGCCTGAATGATTTGGGGAAAGGCGCGTATAGCATCCTGTATTATTATTATTATTATTTAAGTTTCCTGTATTTGAAAGTGTCTTTTTATGTTGGCTCACTCTTCTTTTACCAAACAATCCCTTGCAGCCACTGCAAATAACGAGTCTGTAATTGCCCTGACTTCTTTATCTTAAAAGTTCTTTGTCTTCATTCTTCAACTGAACATTTTTTTTAATATATCTCTTCTTTCTTTAGGGCAGTAAAAACCAATTTTTTCTCTGTGTGGAGAAGTTTTGCTGCAGCTTGCACAGCTTCCTCATCTTTCGATTAAGTTAGTTTGGATTGAAATTGTCCACAGTAAACACACGGATTTGAAAGTTTTCTCTTATATCGAGTCCTCTTTTGGTTTGAAGTTGAAGAGCCTTCAAGCATGGAGTGGTCATCAGCCGATCCAACTTCTGGCATGGCTTGATCCTCCTTATCAACCGGTTCTACTTCAAGCATGGTGAAATCCTGATTCACACTGCACCCAGCACCAAGCTCGTCAATGTCTGGAAGCATACACAAATATTGCAATACCAAAATAAAACCTCAAGAGCCGTACTAATGAAGCTCAGCTCAGCTATTGAGCTGGCTATTGTTTGATAGTGCGCTTTATAAATCAAATAATAATAATAATAATAATAATAATAATAATAATAATAATAATAATAATAATAATAATAATTTATAATTATTATTATTATTATTATTATTATTATTATTATTATTATTATTATTATTATTATTATTATTATTATTATTATTATAGGTAGCAAAAGAATTGATAAAACTCAAGGATAAAATGCTTACATTTATCAGTCTTCGCCTTGTCTACGGGGCCCAGGTTCAGGTATGGCGTGGTCTTTAGCAGGCGCTAGGCGCTCCAACTTCAAGCATGATGAATCCTGACCAGACCCAGCCTCAGGCTCGTCAATGTCTGGAACAATACACAAATATTGCACCACCAAAATAAAACTTCTGAAAAACAGAAAAAATGTTTTAGAAAATCTATAAGCAGTGTAAACTTTGGTAGACAGCTAATGACTATAATGTGTAAAACAAATGAATGCCACACGACACAGGAATCAATCCCAATGGTGAGTTCAAGCTCTATTTGGTTTTCTCTAAAGTCTCTACTGCTGTATTACTATTAGTGTTGACTAAATTCATGATTCAATTACAATTTAACTGTAAATATTGCCTGTGCAGTGGTATTGGGTTTCTGAAAGTACGTACTTTAATGGAAGATGAAGTTTTTATCAGTTGTTTTTTTTACTAAGAAGTAATAAAAACTTAGAGATAAAAAGCTTACATCTATCATTCTCTTGTCTAGATGGCTCACCTTCCGTTATCGTGTAATCCTTATCAGCTGGTCCAACTTCAAGCATGGTGCATTCCTGACAAGACCCAGTGTCTGGAACTATACACAAATAAAAAATATGTTACAAAAATTATAACTTTAGAATAACAGCAAGGAAACAAATCTCTGTGGTAGACAGCCAATGACACTTATTTTCTTGTAATTATACATCTGTAGACTAATGCAGCCTAAGGCAGGGAATAGTGTGGGGGTGGGGGGGGGGGGGGGGGGGGTTTCAACACACTTAGTGCTGTGTTGATTTTGCACTATCAACACAATCTATGTATTAATAACAGTTGCCTGTAGATTTTTTCCAGGGTTATGTTGTTGGATTATAATAGAATTTGCCTTAAAAAAACTGTTAAAGTTTAAGGGACTAGTACTTCAAAAGTTTACGTGACCCAACAAAATTGAATTGAATGGAAGAAGTTGAGGCAGCAGTGCAATCGCTGAAGAAAGGGAAGTCAACGGGAGTGGACAATATACCCGCGAAATAGCTACAAGCAGGCGGAGAAGAGATGATTGATGCCCTCACCATTATCTGTAACAAGATCTGGCAGAGTGGGGAGTGGCCTACACCATGGACCCAGTCGCTTGTCATCACTCTTCCCAAAAAAGGTAACCTTCAGGAGTGTGAACATTACCGCACCATCAGCCTCATCAGCCATCCCAGCAAGGTCCTCCTGAAAATAATACTCAACAGGTTGAAACCCAAAGCTGAACAAATCATCGCTGAAGAACAAGCAGGATTCAGGGCAGGGCGAAGTACCATTGAACAGATTTTCAACCTCAGAATAATCTGTGAGAAATACCCACAGCACCAACAACATCTATATCATGTGTTCATAGACTTCAAGAAGGCGTTTGACCGAGTCTGGCATGCAGCTCTATGGGCAAAAATGAAAGTGTACAACATCAGCCCTAAAATTATTGAAGTCATCAAAAGCCTGTATGACAAGGCTACCAGTGCAGTCCTCCATAACAGCGTCATCGGGAACTGGTTCAGAACAACAATCGGTGTGCGTCAAGGATGCCTACTCTCTCCAACACTCTTCGGATGAGAGTATAAACCGAGGTCTAGTCTGTGTCGCATACATTCCATCATAACGGACTTTAAAGATCCTGACGCTCATGTACTAGACGGGTGAGTGCCGGTGACAAGAAAATACCCAGCATGCTCCTAGGTCCTTCTCCCCCATCCCTGGCTGCCCAGGATTGTGCTCAGTTGTCCGGGCGTCAGACCATGCGCCCAAAGGCTGCGGGTGGGCGTCTCGGGCGGCTTGAGTTAGATCCTGTATCGGCCAGCGCCTTGAGCAGCTCTTGAGCTGGAAAAGCGCTATATAAGAACGATTAAATAAATAAAATAAATAAATAAACACTCTTCAACATCTTCCTAGAGCGCATCATGTCAGATGCTCTTGCAGATCACAAAGTCACAGTCAGCATAGGGGATAGAGCAATCTCCAATCTTCGTTTTCCGGATGACATTGATGGATTGGCTGGAGAGGAACAATAACTTGAACAGCTGGTACAGAGGCTTGACACCACCTCCAGAGCTTATGGAATAAAAATAAGTGCAGAGAAGACCAAAAGGATGACCAACAACACCAATGGCATCAACACGGACATCAAAGTCCAAGGCCAATCCCTCAACAGTGCATAGCTTCAAATATTTGGGAGTCATTGTGTCAGAAAATGGGTCCCGACAGGAAGTCCTCTCCAGGATCGCACAAACAGCTGCTGCCCTGACAGGATTGAAGCCCATTTGGAAAGACAGGACCATCAGTCTACATTCCAAAGTGAGACTGCTGAGCTCCCTTGTCATCTCCATCTTCCTATATGCTTGTGAAGCACGGACCCTCACAGCAGATCTCCAACGAAGAATACAAAGCATGGAGATGAGGTGCTACAGAAGACTTCTGGGCATTTCTTATACCCAACACATCACCAACGACGAAGTCCGACAGACCATCACACAAGCCATTGGACAACACGATGACCTGCTCACAGTGGTGAAGAAACGGAAACTACGATGGTATGGCCACGTCACCAGATCATCAGGCCTTGCAAAGACCATTCTGCAAGGAACAGTGCAAGGAGGTAGAAGAAGAGGGAGACCGAAAAAGAGGTGGGAGGACAACATTCGAGAATGGACTGGTTTGACACTAAGCGAAGCCATCAGGGCTGCTGTGGACAGAGAAAGATGGAGTATGCTGGTTAAACGATCATCTGTGGTGCCCCTACGACCTCCGGGTTACGGGACAGGATAGGATATGATAGGAATGGACCAATAGCAGAAGGAAAAGAAAGATGCATTAAAAGAAGAAGTTTACCTTCATCTGTCTTCTCTTGTCCTGAATGTGAAGGCCTATCTTCAGGCAAGGTGCAATCCATATTAATTCTGGAGTTTTCTATACTGTCATCAACCTCAGCTGTGTTAGATTTTGTAGAAGCTGAAATATAGAGAAAAATAAATAGTACTACTTATATATTAGTAGTAACATTACAAGCCACAGTAGCACTTGTGTAGTACTTAGCACAATGGTTTACAGACTGGGAAGTCCTGGGTTTGAACCCCGCAAAGGTGATAGGATTTTGTTGCTCAGACAAACCTCAACTGTGGAAGGGGCGTGCTGTGGACCCAATGGGAATGCTGTTGCCACACAAGTGTGACTCATCCACGTTACAGATGCAACATTGAGGATGATAATTATATCATTTCGGGAAAGATTGAATTTATTCACACAAAATCGCTGGTCATCGCAGTTCGGTAGTTGTTAATTCTGATGTTTTATAAAGCACCCAAGAATTATACAGATGTTTTTATTAGATAATAAACTGTTATCTGGATACGATTTATAAATTATTAAAAAGAACTACAAATGAACAGTTTCCAGTAATGGCATTGCTAATCGGTTTATAAATAGAGTGACATGATGATAACACAGCAATATATATAATCACAAAAAATGGAAGGGAGAAGGGGACGAGTGGGGGTGGTCACTCCAAAGCTAGGTTAACACAAGACCAATGTAGACTAATAATATTTATTAATTAATTAATGAGTAAATGTGGGTTTTGTTTGTTTGCTTGTTTGTTTGTTTTTACAGAAAAGACTTACCTAGAGCACTTTTAAAAATGTTCACCTGTCGGTCTGGTGATAATTTTTGAAGTAATTTCTTTGACATTATCTGAAATTGTAAACAGATTTAAATAATATAATGAGAAACAAAAAGACCGAGATGACAAACAATACCGTTCCAAGGAATCAACAACACTCCGGACCATATAAAAACAAAAACAATTCAAATATTAGTCATAATATATCAGTTTTGATGTAAATTTACAGTATTCCTTTTTTTTTAATTCCTCCTGAGTTCTGAAACAAATGTAATTATTTTATAAGCTTGGAAATACATCGTTCTTCCACTTCGTTGCAGGCGACAAAATGTATAGGTGATAATGTATAGGCAGCCCTAGGTAAGCATTCACAGAGTTCTTTGCTTATGGTGATTGCCTCAGCGAAGGACAGTTTTATGTTATGTTGTTGTTGCTGTCTATTTTATCCCTTTCTATCGGGAAACTCTGGGCCGCCTACCATGGGGAAGGCGTAGTCGTCGCAGCCTGTGGCACGCCCGAACCCAACCTTTCTAACATTATTTGTGATTTTTTGTTTTTAAATTTTGCTGGGGGAGCAAACGGAGTACCCGGATAAAACCCCCGAGACGTTGCCCGAGTCGAAAGTAAATAATATTCGGAGAAACATAACGCCCAGATGCTGGATCGAACCCAAACTTGTCAGGCACCATTAGTTTCTGGCTTGTGGACAAGGCAAGTTAGTCACACCATAGCCCACTTGGCCACAACGTTCGTTTGTTATAGCAGTTCAACGGTAAAATCCCGGCAAAATTGTGTATGTTCATGATTTTAAATCTGAATATTAATATTGATTTTTAAAAATGTGTTGCCTAGTTTAAGCTGAGATCAAAGTCGCGTACTTGCCGCTATGGAGTAAGATGGCAGTCTTTAGGGTCCGATGCATAGCAGCAGACTTCAATTGCGGAAAGTTACAAACTTTGAAGTTATAAACTTTCAAATAGTTGCGAACTACAGTAGAGCGCTATGCACATATCCAACCCATCTGTTGACTAGGAAGTTCTGACGTAGGCCTACCTGATATTTTTAGGCATGGGAATCTCCGATAAATAAATGAATAAATAATGACATATTAACATCGGAAAACAAAGTGACGTCAATCTTATGTAATTTTATCATAATTAAAGTCAACTTTATGCGATGACTGTGTATGAAATATTATGATTGGAATGTTTATTGAAAATGTCAAACAGGACTATAACTGAAAGATTTCGCTATTATTCAATAGTCAATTTAAAAAAAAATACTTTGAACAGTATGAATGTTATGTGGAATATATTGTTGCACTGCAGTCATGAATGATATGTTTTATAGTTGTATTATTTTTGCAAATGTAAACAATATCCTTGAAAGCATGTGTCAGGCTACAGCCAGTGGCGTATCACCGGAGTACAACTGCAACAATGGGCTGATGACCTATTTCTTGCAAGGGGGAAATTCGATGCTGTCTAGCACATTGGCTAGCTCTAAAATCATGTTCTCGGCAATCAGTATCTTTTTAGAAATTGACTATTATACCACACCTCAAATGGATGTGTTATGTCTCTAAATACTCGATTTCTTTGAAGCAATCGGCGATTTTGCTGCCTACACGAAAGAACGCACGCGCGTAGTTACTAACTTCGAGCTCGTAGTCCACTTCCGATGTAGACTCCCGTAGTTGGTAACTTAGGTGCGGCCTACTCGCTCATGCATTACGAACTACCGCTCAAAGTTCGTAACTTGCGAACTAGTTGATAACTTCGTGTGAAGTCTACCGCTATGCATTGGGCCAAATTTCGTAGATCTACAACTGAAGTCTTAAAAAACAGTTGTAGGACTAGCCGATCAATAACAACCCAAAATTTCCAGGTTAATAAACATAGCCGGTGTGTTTGATCATAACAATGCACTGATAGATTATAAAACAGATTAAAATTAAGAAACTGTACTAAAAAGCATCACTTACTTTTGTATTTCATCCTCACAAATCCAAGCGTAAACGCAAGCGCCCAGAAAGGAAATGACATCATCACGCAAACGAAGTCACATTGGTCAGAGAGAGCGCTCTCTCTCTCTCAAACAAAGATATAGACATTTGGGTCCAAAGCAGAGGTAATTTCTTGGTAAAATAAAACTATTAAACACACAGACTTCAAACTTTAATATTGTGTCAGTGCATATTAGAATTGAAAAAAGAACTAATTTCACAAAGATATAGATCTTCTTTAAAAAGTTAATGCCAAAAATACAGTGGTCAACATAATGAAAACTTTTACTGTGGTCGCCATAAATGGTCATATACAAAGTGTAGCTTTTCCCATTCATATTTATTCTCAAATTAAATTTCAGTAGCGGTCAAGGACGGTCGACACTGGATCCTCAATAGCGCAAACTACTATCTTTCCCTGGTAATTGGTTTAGCCGGCAGAGGCAAAAACATTAGGTCGACCGATTTTGGTCGCCTTAAAGAAGCCCTGCAGTAAAAGTATCATTTAGGTAGACATTTTGTCGACCCAACCGCACCTTGTACATATATATATATATATATATATATATATATATATATATATATATATATATATATATATATATATATATATATATATATATATATATATATATATATATATATATATATATATTTTATGTTTATGTTTATTTTTATTTTTATAATTGTATTCTCTCTCTCTTTCTCTCCTTCTTCTTCTTCTTTCTTTTCCTTTTTTTTTTTTTTTTTTTTTTTTTTTGGTTTTGGGGGGGGGGTTTCCGGAAACCCCGGAAACCCCCCCCCCCTCGTCCGCCCCTGAAGAGGGACAAGTTACAAAAGCAAAAACGTTTCGAAGAGTTCAAAACGTCCAGAAATCGCGTGAAAAACCTTGTAAGAAATGCAAAAAGGGACTATTTCAATAGGTTAGTGGAAAACAACACAAATACTTCCCAGTTATGGCGAGCTATTAATGCTCTGACAAAGGGCCCTAAATCAACTAAAGCGAATATTATTCCACAATCTTTGACAGCGGAATTGTTTAACCATTACTTTGTATCTATCAGTTCCAGTTTGTCTAATAAACAAGACCCTCTTCCAGCAAGTGACTTATACAGATGCTCTGATGAGCTGAAGATATTCTGTCAAAGGCGCACTGGAGATACTGCGCCCTTCCCTATTCCATTTATTGCTACCTTTGAGGTCGCTCAGTACATAGCGCAATTACAAAATAAGAAATCAACAGGCTGTGACAATATTAGTAGTAAATTACTAAAATTATCACTACCATACATAAGTGATACCTTAACTCACATTTTTAATCTTTGCATTGAGCGAAATCTAAGCCATGCACTCTTCACAAGTGCATTCGTATTATTTCATTTTTAGTAGCAGTAAACGGGATATTACTGTTGATTTGGATATGTTGCGATTGACGAAGGAGTTGTCTACCGTTTCAAAGTCTCATTCCGCTTACTGTTTGCAAAGCCACCACATGGTAGGACCTTTTCTGCAGCATATGTCTAAAAATGACTTCAAAATCCTCAAGCCAAACCAGGTAAATGCCATTTATTTACTAAAGCAGTTATGTTGCTGATGCATGCACATTTGTTTGCGGGGATATCTAAAAAAAAAAACTTTTTAGACGTAATTTTTTTGTAGGACGGAAGTTCCATAGAACTTTTGGTCGAAATAAAACACAATGTCATTGCACGCATCATGCGTGCATGGTAGCGGGAGGCCCCTGTATTTAGCGCTAGGCTACATACGCTTCGAGCATACATGGTAGTAAAAGATCACTCAGTTATGTGTATTTACAGATTCTGTAACCTTGGAAACAGGTTAAAATGCTTTTCAATGACTATGCACCCTACTGATTTAGGTTATGAATGCATACATTCGTAGTAGATGTGCATATATAGGCCTAATATGGTTCAAGTATAAATTTTCATATCTGCTCATCCATATACAGTACAATTGTGCTTGAACCACACACACCACATTCTTTGCAAATGTATTCAAAGTTACATTTTTGTGGTTCATTCATTTAAATTTGTTTGTTTTTTGTTTGATTTTACAGACCTCTTCCACAACGGATGACCGTACTTGATGTTTTAAGTCAACTCGACGAAGAAGTTGGTTTTTTTACTGCAGCTGTGTACATCACACCTCCTGGGGATGGACAACAATCTGAAGAAGACAGTGGTGATGAGGATGGTAGTGGACAGATAAACAACTTGAGTCGTCGTCAGCTTCTTGCTGAGGCAGAAGGAGTTGTGCATCGCAGTAATGGACAGCTTGTCAGAATGGGTGGTCCAGAAGATGAAGAGGAGCTAGAGGAGGAGTTAGAGCTGACCCTACCTGCCTCTACTCAAAAAGCACCTGCCTCCCCACAGCAGACACCCACCTCCTTACAGCAGGCACCCACCTCCTTACAGACGGCACCACCCTCCCCACAGCCGGCACCCACCTCCCCACAGCAGACAACCCCCTCCCCACAGCCGGCACCTCCCCACAGAAGACAACCCCCTCCCCTCAGCAGGCAACTGCCTCCCCACAGCAGGCACCCCCTCCACACAGCAGGCACCCCCCTACACACAGCAGGTACCCCCTTCACACAGCAGGCACCCCCCTACACACAGCAGGCACCCCCTTCACCACTGCAGGTTCCAGCAATACCTAGGCAACAACAAGCATGACGCCTTTTACACAATCAGAGACAACATCTCCTGCAGAAATCTGTTGTTCCACAATCAGTGCTTCAACACCTTTCATGGCATCTTTTGACGTGCTGCTCAATTCACTGTGTCTCCAGGGCTCGAACATGACATTCTGAGTTTGAGTAAATATTGAAACAAAGTTCAACTACAGTATTTTGTTTTTTGTTTTTGTAGTATTTTTTTTCATGAATACTTGTGTATGTATTATTGTTTTGAAGTTTTGGAGAGAAAAAAAAGTACTCTCTTTATACCATGCACTCTCTGAGAGTGCAACATGACAACATTTACACGCACCCTCTAGCTACCATGCACGCTTCAAGCGTGCGTCCTCAAAAACCCGTAAGAAAAATAAAATTTCCAATTTGATGCTTATAATTGTGTTAGAGAGTGTGTTTGTAATAAGAAAAATCAAAATAATCCAAAGAAAATAGAAAAAAAAATTGTTGGTAAGATATGGGTTAAAACCGCTAAGGTTATCCCCTTACCTAAAAGCAAAGACACGTCTTTACCCGTCAATTACAGACCTATTTCTCTCTTGCCAGTCATCTCCAAGGTCCTTGAAAGGCACATTCATAAGCACCTGACTCAGTATCTTGATGAGCGATCTCTCTTTCATGAACTACAGTCCGGTTTCAGAAGCAAACATTCTTGTAGCACTGCACTTGCCAAAATGACAGACTCCTGGCTATCCGCCATTAATAAATCAAAAATGTCTGGAGTTGTATTCATAGACTTAATAAAAGCCTTTGACGTGGTAGATCATAACATCCTTCTCGCAAAATTGTCCTTGTACTTGAACGCCTCACGCTCACTCCCGCTCTTTATATCCTATCTTTCTTGTAGAAAGCAGTATACACATGTACATGGATTATCTTCAGCGGAGAGGTGTGTTAAGTTTGGCGTCCCTCAAGGGTCTGTATTGGGCCCCCTGTTATTTTGTATATTTATAAATGACCTACCACTCTCTCTTACAGATAAATCCATTGAGTGCCATATGTTAGCCGATGATACCTCTATATCCTCATCTAATAAGACCGTACCTCACATTCAACATTCAGTCCAGAAAGGTCTTGATGATATAGTTAGCTGGTGTCGCTCCAATCACATGCACATCAACACATCAAAGACAAAGAGTATGATAGTTATCACCCGCCAACACCACCAGTTAACACATCCTAAATTACATCTACGCCTAGCTGATGCCCATATAGAGCACGTCACGGCACATAAGATATTTGGTGTCACTATAGATGAATCCCTACGTTGGCACGTCCATGTTGACAATGTGAGCAAAAAAGTAAGCCGTAATATAATTTTACTTTCACGCCTTCAGAATATTCTGACCTTGGATGCAAAGAAGTTATTTTAATATGCTCATATTCTGTCACATATTAATTACGCTTCTGTCACGGTCAGGGGGAGAGAACTAAATAGAAAAGATAGAAAAGATAGAGGAATGGTGAGAAAAGACATAAATAAAGAGAAAACCCCTGCCCATTCTTTTCAACAAAAGATGTGACCACACCACAGCCAGGAACTCCAAACACAAATGGATGATTATGTACATTTATTACATATTTTACATAGATGAATAGGATGGAGGCGAATGAAGATGGAGATGAAGGTTAGATGAAGTCATGAAAGTGAGTGAAGGTGAGCATGACCGATGGAAACGATGTACCGTCAATAAAATAAAGGGTAAACGTTTCTTTTTCTTTCCTGAGATACTTTGTATAACGTCTTTTAAACTGAACCACTGCTTATTTTGGGGGCAGGCGAAGTAGATGTCAACACCATGACCAATACCTTCAATTCAGCTGTAACAGATGCCGCCACTGAGATCCTTGGCAAGCATCGACCAAAGAAGAAGCCGTGGATCACACCTGAACTTTTGGATCTGTGTGATAAACGAAGAGAGTTAAAAAAGAAAAAGAACACCTCACAGGGAGCTGATGTCTACCGAAAAATCAACAGTGACATCCGAAAAGGCATGCGCACAGCAAAGGAGAACTGGATAGAAGATCAATGCCAGGAAATAGAGAACAATCTGAACAAGAACAACAGCAAGAAGGCCTACCAGACTGTGAAGCGGCTGACAAGTGTTAAACAGCCCAAAGTCTCCACTATCCAAAGCAAGTCTGGCATATGCCTTACAGAAGAACAAGAAGTCTTGGACAGATGGACAGAGTACTGCTCTGACCTTTACAACCATACACCAAATGGAGACCCATCAGTTCTAGCATGTCCCGAGAGCAAAGAAGAAGAAGAAATCCTCCCAATTCTCCGGGAAGAAGTTGAGGCAGCAGTGCAATCGCTGAAGAAAGGGAAGTCAGCGGGAGTGGACAACATACCAGCGGAACTGCTACAAGCAGGAGGAGAAGCGATGACTGATGCTCTCACCATTATCTGTAACAAGATCTGGCAGAGTGGGGAATGGCCTACACCATGGACCCAGTCGCTTGTCATCACTCTTCCCAAAAAAGGTAACCTTCAGGAGTGTGAAAATTACCGCACCATCAGCCTCATCACATCCCAGCAAAGTCCTCCTGAAAATAATACTCAACAGGTTGAAACCACAAGCTGAACAAATCATAGCTGAAGAACAAGCAGGATTCATGGCAGGGCGAAGTACCACTGAACAGATTTTCAACCTCAGAATAATCTGTGAGAAATACCTACAGCACCAACAACATCTATATCATGTGTTCATAGACTTCAAGAAGGCATTTGACCGAGTCTGGCATGCAGCTCTATGGGCAACCATGAAAGTGTACAACATCAGCCCTAAAATTATAGAAGTCATCAAAAGCCTGTATGACAAGGCTACCAGTGCAGTCCTCCATAACAGCGTCATCGGGAACTGGTTCAGAACAACAATCGGTGTGCGTCAAGGATGCCTACTCTCTCCAACACTCTTCAACATCTTCCTAGAGCGCATCATGTCAGATGCTCTTGCAGATCACGAAGGCACAGTCAGCATAGGGGGCAGAGCAATCTCCAATCTTCGTTTTGCGGATGATATTGATGGATTGGCTGGAGAGGAACAAGAACTTGAACAGCTTGTACAGAGGCTTGACACCACCTCCAGAGCTTATGGAATGGAAATAAGTGCAGAGAAGACCAAAATGATGACCAACAACACCAATGGCATCAACACGGACATCAAAGTACAAGGCCAATCCCTCAACACAGTGCACAGCTTCAAATATTTAGGAGCCATTGTGTCAGACAATGGGTCTCGACAGGAAGTCCTCTCCAGGATCGCACAAACAACTGCTGCCCTGACAAGGTTGAAGCCCATTTGGAAAGACAGAACCATCAGTCTACATTCCAAAGTAAGACTGCTGCGCTCTCTGGTCATCTCCATCTTCCTATATGCTTGCGAAGCATGGACCCTCACAGCAGATCTCCAACGAAGAATACAAAGCATGGAGATGAGGTGCTACAGAAGACTTCTGTGCATTTCCTATACCCAACACATCACCAACGACGAAGTCCGACAGACCATCACACAAGCCATTGGACAACACGATGACCTGCTCACAGTGGTGAAGAAACGGAAACTCCGATGGTATGGCCACGTCACCAGATCATCAGGCCTTGCAAAGACCATTCTGCAAGGCACAGTGCAAGGAGGTAGAAGAAGGGGGAGACCGAAAAAGAGGTGGGAGGACAACATTCGAGAATGGACTGGTTTGACACTGAGCGAAGCCATGAGGGCTGCTGAGGACAGAGAAAGATGGAGTATGCGGTTAAACGATCATCTGTGGTGCCCCTACGACCTTCGGGTTATGGGACAGGATAGGATAGGGAATAAAGATAATTACTACTACTACTACTACTACTACTACTACTACTACTACTACTGCTACTACCACTACTACTACTACTACTACTACTACTACTACTACTACTACTACTGTTATTATTATTATTATTATTATTATTAGTATTAGTATTAGTATTAGTATTATTAATGGTCGTGTTCCCTCTCTCTCTGTCTCTCTCTCTGTCTCTGTCTCTCTCTCTTCCTCTCTCTCTCTCTCTCTCTCTCTCTCTCTCTCTCTCTCTCCCAGTGTGCAGGCCAGGCTATTATGGAGGAGACTGTCAACCCTGCATAACAGCATGCTCCGGCAAGGCTTGCGACGACATTGATAATCCCAACGACTGCCCAGGTTGGTACTTACGACAGGACAGAATAGGTATACAAATGTTGAAAAGAGTAAATGGAAGTAAATTTTGGTTTACAGCCCAAAGCCATGACAAGAAGTAGATTATTCCTTACTTCAGAGTAAGATATTGGGCAGAGTTAGAGTGATGTGCATAACACGATGTTTTCAGTTCACAAACATGGATATGGTGCTTTCAAGCGACATTTGGACGGGAAGTAACCCTGGCAACATTTCTAGGTGTGGGGTGTAAACAAGAGCTGAAGGGACATACTTGCAGCCCATATAGAGCGACCAAACCCTAAACTAACCCTAATCCAAATTCTAACTAAATCGAATCCTAATGCTAATTATCGAAATTAGCCGTTAAAATTGTATTTCTTATTTTTGGGATCATGTTCATAATGTCACCGCCAGATTTGTTAGTTGTTTTTTTTAATGATAGGACCACGGTTTCTGCATATCCATTTCAGACTCTTGGCCCCAAATTCGAAGACTTTGTTTACATTTGGCTAAAATGGGTTAACCATAAAATTCGCATTGTTTTTACATTAAACGATGATAAAAGTAGGGTTTCGTTGCTCAAACCAATCAATAAAGTTTGAATTTTCCATTTCGGTTCGGACAGTGAGCCATTTCCCTTTCTTTAAACGGTACATCGATACCCTAGCAGTGTGACCTTTGACCCTGATTGAACCGCGTGGATTGAAGTATTGGTCTTTGGGGTGTGGGTAGGGTAGGCTCTGTTTTATCAACATAAAACGAAAATCCTTACGAGCAATTTTATATAACGGGTTCTGTCTCTTAACCGGCTTTGGTAGCTGCTATTTTTAGCTCCAGAATGTTACCTGGTTAGCCAGCGACTGTTGCTAATAATAACTATACTTTGGAAAAAGTTAATTTTGTTGTAAGCTTATTTTGTGGTAAGCTTATTTTGTTGTAAGCTTGTTTTGTTGTAAGCTTATTTTGTTGTAAACTTTTTTTTTGTGGGGTAACACTTACTGTGAATATTAAAAGGATCTGTCAAGGGGGCGTGGTCAAAGTGGGTCCCTGTAAAGGAGATGATGATGATGATGATGATGATGATGATGACGATAGTGATGATGATGATGGTGATGATGATGATGATGATGGTGATGATGATGGAGATGATGATGATGGTGATGACGATGATGATGACAATGATGATGATGAGGAGGAGGAGGAGAAATTACACCATTTTATCACAGAAGCCAACCTGTGTCGGTCAAACCCATGTCAAAATGGAGGATCGTGTCAGCGAAGGGCAAACTCCTACACATGCAGCTGTGTACCAGGCTACGACGGAATAAACTGTCAAAACGGTATGTCGTTTTGGTATGATGGATTGAACTCCATGGATACCTGTAACTGTGACAATACTGGCTACGCTGGATCGAAACAACTGTTCGGTGACTAGGTTAGTTGCTGGTCAGAAAGTGCCATCCTACCGCATTGCGACAGAGTGTGTTACCTCAAAATGGTTTGAACATGTATTCAGTATAAAGCCTGCACTCCAAAGTTATGGAATTAGAAAGTTCCTGAAATAATAGCGACGGCACGTTTGTGACTTGATCATATTTAGGTCTGTAGTAATAGTCTGAGGACAAAATCAGTCTGTCGAGTCTTTATAAATGTCCGTCCTTTCATTGTCGCTCGTTTATTTAGGTCTGTTTAGCCTGCAATTTTCCCATTCATGTTACTCATAATAGCAACAGATGAATTGATTGCTTAACTTGCGGGAGCACGTCCCGCTGATGTTTGTACGTGTTTGTATTTTGAGATTTGTGTTTTAGTGCAATAGGTAAGTGGTTCCAATAGTTTGCAACTCTTTTAGAAACAAACCCACAAAACTTTCTCATGTTAGTACTTCAGAATTTCGTATTTTGTCACAAGGACTCGGATCAAAGAAATATGACCAGCTGTTCTATTGAGGCTCGTATATTCTAGCTCTAAATAATGCTATACTACTATTACTACTACTACTACTACTACTACTACTACTACTACTACTACTACTACTACTACTACTACTACTACTATTATTATTATTATTATTATTATTATTATTATTATTATTATTATTATTAATACTACTACTACTTCCACTACTACTATTATTATTATTTATACTACTACTACTACTACTACTACTACTACTAATATTACTATTACTACTACTACTACTACTTTTTTTTTTCTTCCTCATCGTCTTATCAATTCAGTACCCCCGTGGGGGCACAGGGGGTTTCAGTATAAATAGTATCCCCACTTTCTGCAAATGTATTGCTTTAAATTCCCACTGTCAATGTCTTTCTCCTTTGTTCTGTCTCGTTTCTACTCTGTTCTATCAATCTACTATACTATCTTCTTCTTCGCTAGACCAGTCACCAACCTTTTTCCTTGAAAACTCTTCTGGGACAAAACTCCTCATTTGCGTGTGAGGTCTGTTGGATCAGCTTGGAAATATTGGACGCTTTCTGCCAGGTGGTAACTGGGGCTTCCTATGATGTTATTATTTGGCAATGTAGGCATTTTATATGTATGTGTTTTGTTGATATTGTATAATGATGTTTGTATCCTATTTTGTTTTTGTAAACGGGGGTTTAATAAATTAGAGTATAGCCTCAGCGTCCCCCAGCCTCAGCGTCTCCTGCGTGGGTTTTTCTTTATTGTAAAGTGACCGGCTGGTGGAGTGACTTCAGTGTTGGCCCTAGGGTTGTTTCGGCAGATCTTTTATGCAGATCAGGTGCGAGTCCTCTTTCAGCGAAGTCTGGTCCTGATTTGGCTCGGAAAAGTCCGCTTGATCTAAAGCAATAATCATGTAATGGAATGTAAAGTAATGTAATGTAATGTAATGTATCGATTCAGTGATCCAGTGAAACGCTGATTTATTTATCTATGCATTTATGTATTGTATTGTACCATTGTGTGTACTTGTTCCTAAAACAATGGTGGGTTTACGAAAGCTACAACTGGTTTATTAAAGAAGATTCTCGTTTTAGTACAAGTTCGACTTTTTTATTTCAGACATCAACGAATGTGAATCTAGTCCCTGTGGTCATGGAAGATGCATTCATCAAGTTAACAGCTACACTTGTTCCTGTGACTCTGGATACTCGGGACCAAATTGTAGTACTGGTATGAATATCATGTGTGTATGTGTGTGTGTGTGTGGGTGTGGGTGTGTGTGTGTATGGGTGTGCGTGTGAGTGTGTAAGAGAGAGAGAAAGAAAGAGAGAGAGAGAGAGAGAGAGAGAGTGAGAGAGAGAGAGAGGGCGCGCACGCGTGAGCATGCGTGTGTGTTTGTGTTAAGAGGGAAATAATACTCTTGCAACTGTTGTGGACAAATGCCTCTCCACATCTCCAAGCCTAAATGGTTTATAGCTATAATGTTATAATCTTATAATCTGAACTGTATGATAATTATGACTGGTTTTTGTATTACCAAGATATTGACGAGTGTGCCTCCAACCCATGCATCAATGGAACTTGTCAGGATGGCATCAATTCCTTCACCTGTTCTTGTTCTCCTGGTTTC
>CM072514.1:7960359-8023317 GCA_036898135.1 Oncomelania hupensis | reverse complement strand
CTTTGACCCCATTGCGTTCTGCAGTGAACTTCATGCTGCACCATTCTCTAAAGTGTATGATTTCACAGACCCAGACATGGCTTTGTGTGTGTGGGTACAGGACTCTCCTCTCTATCATCAACAGACACGCCCTCTGACAACTAAACGCGTAAAGCACCAACAACTTCCTCCATGGCTAAATAAAACTATCATAGAAGCCATGGCCAAGAGCAGGGGCGGATCAGTTAGTTTTTGGGGGGGGGGGTTTCCAAAATTCGTATAAAAAAATAAATAAATAAATAAAATAAATAAAATAAATATATATATATATATATATATATATATATATATATAGATATACCCCCTTGCTTTTGGGTACCCCCACTATAATTACATGTAAATTATCACTTGTAGACGGACCGCTAACCCTAACCCTAACCCGTTTCGAGCGCACTGCCTTACCCTAATCGTCGAGGCACTGCCTTACCCTAATCGTCGAGGCACTGCGCTTACCCTAAGATCGTTTTCTGGGAGCCGCCTTGGATCCGGGGACCCAGCTGGGTCCCCAGATCCAAAGTCGGGTACCCAAATGACCGGTTGGTGACTTTTAAGGTGCCCAGAAACCATAGTTATATATATATATATATATATATATATATATATATATATATATATATATATATATATATATATATATATGTATAGATATACCCCCTTGCTTTTGGGTACCCCCACTATAATTACATGTAAATTATCACTTGTAGACGGACCGCTAACCCTAACCCTAACCCGTTTCGAGCGCACTGCCTTACCCTAATCGTCGAGGCACTGCCTTACCCTAATCGTCGAGGCACTGCGCTTACCCTAAGATCGTTTTCTGGGAGCCGCCTTGGATCCGGGGACCCAGCTGGGTCCCCAGATCCAAAGTCGGGTACCCAAATGACCGGTTGGTGACTTTTAAGGTGCCCAGAAACCATAGTTTATAAGGATATATATATATATAAGGCCAAATGTGCACATGGGTCGACCACAGTAAATATATGCTATAAGTCGACCATGGCTATATTTGGTCTTTATAAATCTGTGACGATGTCCTTTAACTATGTTCATTGTCTTTTCCTTCTATGACTAAATGGATAAGATTTTATGATTGCATCAAATAACAACACATATAGAATTTTAAGTGGTCGACCTTCTGTTTACTAAGTACTTTAGCACTGTTAAGTCGACCACAGTTAAATTACCGCTTAGGTAGACACAACATATATACCATAATTTAAACTGTTATGTCGACAACAGTAAATTTGCTTGTTAAGACAACTTATACTATCTTAGTAAACGTTTTATGGGTTCTTGCTGCTTTTGTCTACCACATTTTCCCTCTTAATAGTCTTAAGCATGCAAACTACAGTAAAGTAAATAACAATAAAACATAGTAAAAATGATAAGTACTAGTGTATATTAACAATAATGATAAAATGAAAGAATCATACTTGTTAAAAAATATTGAATTGTGTATTGTTTTCACTATGATTTTCAGTTTTTTTAAATGTAATAATCACATGTCTAACAATCGTAATGAACATAATATAAATTCCTTAGTAATTTATTTGTGTGTGCTTTTATTGTATCATTAATTTTCTGTTTTGCATTTGAATATTTTTATCCAAATTATGACTTTTTGAAGTGGTAAGCAATAAAAACAATGTGCAATGAAGGCATTTAAAAATAGTTTGAAGTTGTGAATTGTTTGGAATATGTGACACTTTGTAATGTATTATTTTATTATTTATAGCACTTGTTTCTATTTGTTTATTTTAATTATGCATTTGTGGGTATGCATGAAAATTAATAGTGCTTACATGTTCTAGAATCACACAGAGAGAGAGGGGAAAAGAGAGAGAGAGAGAAGAATCATACAGAGAGAGAGAGAGAGAGAGAGAGAGAGAGAGAAGAATCATACAGAGAGAGAGCAGGGTCAGTACAGAAAAGTGGTTTCAAAATTCCCAAGCTTTTCCCAAACTTTCCCAACCGCTACATACTTTTTCACTGACTCAATTCGCAGCAAACTCCAAACGAAATATAAACCAGTATTCCATCCCATGCATATGTATATGGCAGCAGCATAAATAGAAAATAATTATTTACCTGCAGCTCTCAGTGCATGCACATTATTTTTTAGTTTCAGTCATGTTACTTGTCACAAGATCCGAATGAATGCATCGTCCAATATCTGATTCAGCAGCAGTTTCTGTTGATATAGGCCTATTCATCTACTGTACATTGCCATACTATTTATACCAAAATATATGTTCTTTCAAGAAGCAGATTTTTTTTGGGGGGGGGGTTTGGGGGGGTAGGGGTTGGGGCGGGGGTGGAGGATTACTGTACCTGTATGCACACTATTTAAACAAAATGTATGTTCTTTCAAACAACGGATTTTTCTTGGATCAGCTTCTCCACCCCCTTTATTTCTTCTCCTCTTTGTCTTTTGCTTTCTTTCTCAAGGCACTGACTGGACTGTGAGATGAGGTCCAATCTGTTATGTTTTTCAGCATCTTCTGCTTTAGAGTCTGCAGTTTTCTGTAAGGATGATTTCAAAGCCCCTTCACCTATAGAAGCAATGTGAATTTTTGTTTGGCATACTTTGCAAAACGCTTCCTTTATATTCTCTAATTTTTTAATCCAAGCTGTATATTCTGGTTTTTCCAACCATTCATCACGAAACGAACATGAGTCCGGCATTGTGCACAAAGTGTAAAATATTACCGATCACACGCGGCGCCAAACATTGATGTAGAAGCCCGGATGTCAATAAACGGAAATGAATAATTAGAAACCGGAAATGAAACATTAGAAACTGAAAGTAGACTTCTTGAATGTTCCAGATTCGGGAATATTCGCTTCTCATTTTATTTATGTATTTAAAATTTTTTTATTTTATTTTGCACATCGTTTTTACCAAGCAAAGACAAGTGCTTAGATTGTTGAATCAGTTTTCCAAGACTTTCACTGACCAGACAGTTCTGCTCAATTTTCACACTTTCACAGACTGGAAAACACCCTCTCAAATTTCCCAAACTTTCAAAGACTTCACAGACCTGTGCGGACCCTGGAGAGAGAGAGAGAGAGAGAGAGAGAGAGAGAGAGAGAGAGAGAGAGAGAGAGAGAGAGAGTGAGAGAGAGAGAGAAGAATCATACAGAGAGAGAGTGAGAGAGAGAAGAATCATACAGAGAGAGAGAGAGAGAGAGAGAGAGAGAAGAGAGAGAGAGAGAGAGAGAGAGAGAGAATCATACAGAGAGAGAGAGAGAGAGAGAGAGAGAGAGAGAGAGAGAGAGAAGAAAATCATACACAGAGAGAGAATCATACAGAGAGAGAGACTGACTGATTAAGAACTTGAATAATTTAAGTCTTTATTTATTCACGAGAACTTCAACAATTAGAGTCTTGTAATTCGCAGTTGTTAAAAATCAAGTTGTTTTATATAATGCTTTTTTCACATATATTACAATGCAAGGCAAAATTTTAATTCCAGACCCTTGTGTAAGGGATTGGGGAAAAGTGGTGGGAGGGGGCAAACCGAACACACGCACACTCACTCACCCACACACAATTTCAAAATGACAATAAATAGTACATCTAAAAGATAACAAATGTACAATGAATAATGAAATCTCAAGACAATATGTTAGAACAAAATATATAAAACTAAACCAAAAACAAGAGAGAGAGAGAGAGAGAGAGAGAGACCAAAAAAAAAAATTCAGTCCATATTCACAATAACTTCAACAATTAATGTCTTATAATGCTGTTGTTAAAAATCAAATTGCATTATATAATGCTTTTATTTCACATATGTAACAAATCAATGCAAAGCGAAACAAGTTTAATTTCAGGCGTTTATGTTAGGTGTGGGTGAGGAGATGGGAGGAGGAGGCAAACGGAACACATGCACGCTCACATATCCACACAAAATAAAAAAAGAGCAATAAATAGGACATCAAAAAGATAACAAAAGTACAATGAGTAATGAAATCTCAAAACAATACTTTAAAACGAAATACACAAAATGAAAGCAAAAATAGGAGAGGGCAAGAGAGAGAGTACAAACTGTTTCACACATATAAAAGAAAATTACTAATTAATACTCATCAAAACTTAAAGGGCAAAGCCCAAGTGACTCACATGCTGCTTATAGAACTCGCAATATTTAACATGAAAATGAGTGTCCAGAAAAAAATAATGGTGGCAATAAAATTAAAATACCGACTTTGATCTTTCTATGCTCTTGACGTTGACCTCCGGTTCCAAATACACTCATGTAATATCAAATAAATACAGCTAAAGTTGCATTATGCCCAAAAAAACCCCTTGGGATGACCTTGACCTTGTGATGACCTTGACCCTCGCGTGATCTCTCATGGATGTCTGATCAAATAACCCATTGTTGTTGCATACTATGGGTTAAATAAACAGCCATTCCACTGTACGATAACCTTTTTTTTTTTTTGCATGATCTTGCAAGGCCTGATATGGCCTTAACCTTCAAGGTCAGCGCACAAAAGTCTCTTCGACAAAGATTAATCCACTTTGTCATCTTTGAAACGATCTAATACTTTAGTTTGAAAGTCAGCAGGCACACAAATCAGTTTTTTAGGCAACGAAATCAACAATGGTTGCATTTAATAATAAAATTTAATTTACCTTCAATAATGGTACAGGACGCAGTCAATATAAAAATTTCCAAAATAAAAATTCGATTTTCTTTCCGTCTTCTAATAGCGATCTCCCTGCTTTTACACCACCTGTTTGAGTGATGGATGTGTATTTGGTGTGTGTGAGGGTGGATGAGACAGGTGAGCGTGTATGTTGGTATAGATCGCCGCGCTTTGAGCCTGAATGATTTGGGGAAAGGCGCGTATAGCATCCTGTATTATTATTATTATTATTTAAGTTTCCTGTATTTGAAAGTGTCTTTTTATGTTGGCTCACTCTTCTTTTACCAAACAATCCCTTGCAGCCACTGCAAATAACGAGTCTGTAATTGCCCTGACTTCTTTATCTTAAAAGTTCTTTGTCTTCATTCTTCAACTGAACATTTTTTTTAAATATATCTCTTCTTTCTTTAGGGCAGTAAAAACCAATTTTTTCTCTGTGTGGAGAAGTTTTGCTGCAGCTTGCACAGCTTCCTCATATTTATGCTTTCGATTAAGTTAGTTTGGATTGAAATTGTCCACAGTAAACACACGGATTTGAAAGTTTTCTCTTATATCGAGTCCTCTTTTGGTTTGAAGTTGAAGAGCCTTCAAGCATGGAGTGGTCATCAGCCGATCCAACTTCTGGCATGGCTTGATCCTCCTTATCAACCGGTTCTACTTCAAGCATGGTGAAATCCTGATTCAGACTGCACCCAGCACCAAGCTCGTCAATGTCTGGAAGCATACACAAATATTGCAATACCAAAATAAAACCTCAAGAGCCGTACTAATGAAGCTCAGCTCAGCTATTGAGCTGGCTATTGTTTGATAGTGCGCTTTATAAATCAAATAATAATAATAATAATAATAATAATAATAATAATAATAATAATAATAATAATAATAATTATTATTATTATTATTATTATTATTATTATTATTATTATTATTATTATTATTATTATATTATTATTATAGGTAGCAAAAGAATTGATAAAACTCAAGGATAAAATGCTTACATTTATCAGTCTTCGCCTTGTCTACGGGCCCCAGGTTCAGGTATGGCGTGGTCTTTAGCAGGCGCTAGGCGCTCCAACTTCAAGCATGATGAATCCTGACCAGACCCAGCCTCAGGCTCGTCAATGTCTGGAACAATACACAAATATTGCACCACCAAAATAAAACTTCTGAAAAACAGAAAAAATGTTTTAGAAAATTTATAAGCAGTGTAAACTTTGGTAGACAGCTAATGACTATAATGTGTAAAACAAATGAATGCCACACGACACAGGAATCAATCCCAATGGTGAGTTCAAGCTCTATTTGGTTTTCTCTAAAGTCTCTACTGCTGTATTAGTGTTGACTAAATTCATGATTCAATTACAATTTAACTGTAAATATTGCCTGTGCAGTGGTATTGGGTTTCTGAAAGTACGTACTTTAATGGAAGATGAAGTTTTTATCAGTTGTTTTTTTTACTAAGAAGTAAAAGAACAACTGATAAAAACTTAGAGATAAAAAGCTTACATCTATCATTCTCTTGTCTAGATGGCTCACCTTCAGTTATCGTGTAATCCTTATCAGCTGGTCCAACTTCAAGCATGGTGCATTCCTGACAAGACCCAGTGTCTGGAACTATACACAAATAAAAAATATGTTACAAAAATTATAACTTTAGAATAACAGCAAGGAAACAAATCTCTGTGGTAGACAGCCAATGACACTTATTTTCTTGTAATTATACATCTGTAGACTAATGCAGCCTAAGGCAGGGAATAGTGTGGGGGGGGGGGGGGGGGGGTTTCAACACACTTAGTGCTGTATTGATTTTGCACTATCAACACAATCTATGTATTAATAACAGTTTGCCTGTAGATTTTTCCAGGGTTATGTTGTTGGATTATAATAGAATTTGCCTTAAAAAAACTGTTAAAGTTTAAGGGACTAGTACTTCAAAAGTTTACGTGACCCAACAAAATTGAATTGAATGGAAGAAGTTGAGGCAGCAGTGCAATCGCTGAAGAAAGGGAAGTCAACGGGAGTGGACAATATACCCGCGAAATAGCTACAAGCAGGCGGAGAAGAGATGATTGATGCCCTCACCATTATCTGTAACAAGATCTGGCAGAGTGGGGAGTGGCCTACACCATGGACCCAGTCGCTTGTCATCACTCTTCCCAAAAAAGGTAACCTTCAGGAGTGTGAACATTACCGCACCATCAGCCTCATCATCAGCCATCCCAGCAAGGTCCTCCTGAAAATAATACTCAACAGGTTGAAACCCAAAGCTGAACAAATCATCGCTGAAGAACAAGCAGGATTCAGGGCAGGGCGAAGTACCATGAACAGATTTTCAACCTCAGAATAATCTGTGAGAAATACCCACAGCACCAACAACATCTATATCATGTGTTCATAGACTTCAAGAAGGCGTTTGACCGAGTCTGGCATGCAGCTCTATGGGCAAAAATGAAAGTGTACAACATCAGCCCTAAAATTATTGAAGTCATCAAAAGCCTGTATGACAAGGCTACCAGTGCAGTCCTCCATAACAGCGTCATCGGGAACTGGTTCAGAACAACAATCGGTGTGCGTCAAGGATGCCTACTCTCTCCAACACTCTTCGGATGAGAGTATAAACCGAGGTCTAGTCTGTGTCGCATACATTCCATCATAACGGACTTTAAAGATCCTGACGCTCATGTACTAGACGGGTGAGTGCCGGTGACAAGAAAACACCCAGCATGCTCCTAGGTCCTTCTCCCCCATCCCTGGCTGCCCAGGATTGTGCTCAGTTGTCCGGGCGTCAGACCATGCGCCCAAAGGCTGCGGGTGGGCGTCTCGGGCGGCTTGAGTTAGATCCTGTATCGGCCAGCGCCTTGAGCAGCTCTTGAGCTGGAAAAGCGCTATATAAGAACGATTAAATAAATAAAATAAATAAATAAACACTCTTCAACATCTTCCTAGAGCGCATCATGTCAGATGCTCTTGCAGATCACAAAGTCACAGTCAGCATAGGGGATAGAGCAATCTCCAATCTTCGTTTTCCGGATGACATTGATGGATTGGCTGGAGAGGAACAATAACTTGAACAGCTGGTACAGAGGCTTGACACCACCTCCAGAGCTTATGGAATAAAAATAAGTGCAGAGAAGACCAAAAGGATGACCAACAACACCAATGGCATCAACACGGACATCAAAGTCCAAGGCCAATCCCTCAACAGTGCATAGCTTCAAATATTTGGGAGTCATTGTGTCAGAAAAATGGGTCCCGACAGGAAGTCCTCTCCAGGATCGCACAAACAGCTGCTGCCCTGACAAGGATTGAAGCCATTTGGAAAGACAGGACCATCAGTCTACATTCCAAAGTGAGACTGCTGAGCTCCCTTGTCATCTCCATCTTCCTATATGCTTGTGAAGCACGGACCCTCACAGCAGATCTCCAACGAAGAATACAAAGCATGGAGATGAGGTGCTACAGAAGACTTCTGGGCATTTCTTATACCCAACACATCACCAACGACGAAGTCCGACAGACCATCACACAAGCCATTGGACAACACGATGACCTGCTCACAGTGGTGAAGAAACGGAAACTACGATGGTATGGCCACGTCACCAGATCATCAGGCCTTGCAAAGACCATTCTGCAAGGAACAGTGCAAGGAGGTAGAAGAAGAGGGAGACCGAAAAAGAGGTGGGAGGACAACATTCGAGAATGGACTGGTTTGACACTAAGCGAAGCCATCAGGGCTGCTGAGGACAGAGAAAGATGGAGTATGCTGGTTAAAGGATCATCTGTGGTGCCCCTACGACCTCCGGGTTACGGGACAGGATAGGATAGGATAGGAATGGACCAATAGCAGAAGGAAAAGAAAGATGCATTAAAAGAAGAAGTTTACCTTCATCTGTCTTCTCTTGTCCTGAATGTGAAGGCCTATCTTCAGGCAAGGTGCAATCCATATTAATTCTGGAGTTTTCTATACTGTCATCAACCTCAGCTGTGTTAGATTTTGTAGAAGCTGAAATATAGAGAAAAATAAATAGTACTACTTATATATTAGTAGTAACATTACAAGCCACAGTAGCACTTGTGTAGTACTTAGCACAATGGTTTACAGACTGGGAAGTCCTGGGTTTGAACCCCGCAAAGGTGATAGGATTTTGTTGCTCAGACAAACCTCAACTGTGGAAGGGGCGTGCTGTGGACCCAATGGGAATGCTGTTGCCACACAAGTGTGACTCATCCACGTTACAGATGCAACATTGAGGATGATAATTATATCATTTCGGGAAAGATTGAATTTATTCACACAAAATCGCTGGTCATCGCAGTTCGGTAGTTGTTAATTCTGATGTTTTATAAAGCACCCAAGAATTATACAGATGTTTTTATTAGATAATAAACTGGTATCTGGATACGATTTATAAATTATTAAAAAAAACTACAAATGAACAGTTTCCAGTAATGGCATTGCTAATCGGTTTATAAATAGAGTGACATGATGATAACACAGCAATATATATAATCACAAAAAATGGAAGGGAGAAGGGGACGAGTGGGGGTGGTCACTCCAAAGCTAGGTTAACACAAGACCAATGTAGACTAATAATATTTATTAATTAATTAATGAGTAAATGTGGGTTTTGTTTGTTTGCTTGTTTGTTTGTTTTTACAGAAAAGACTTACCTAGAGCACTTTTAAAAATGTTCACCTGTCGGTCTGGTGATAATTTTTGAAGTAATTTCTTTGACATTATCTGAAATTGTAAACAGATTTAAATAATATAATGAGAAACAAAAAGACCGAGATGACAAACAATACCGTTCCAAGGAATCAACAACACTCCGGACCATATAAAAACAAAAACAATTCAAATATTAGTCATATTATATCAGTTTTGATGTAAATTTACAGTATTCCTTTTTTTTTTTAATTCCTCCTGAGTTCTGAAACAAATGTAATTATTTTATAAGCTTGGAAATACATCGTTCTTCCACTTCGTTGTAGGCGACAAAATGTATAGGTGATAATGTATAGGCAGCCCTAGGTAAGCATTCACAGAGTTCTTTGCTTATGGTGATTGCCTCAGCGAAGGACAGTTTTATGTTATGTTGTTGTTGCTGTCTATTTTATCCCTTTCTATCGGGAAACTCTGGGCCGCCTACCATGGGGAAGGCGTAGTCGTCGCAGCCTGTGGCACGCCCGAACCCAACCTTTCTAACATTATTTGTGATTTTTTGTTTTTAAATTTTGCTGGGGGAGCAAACGGAGTACCCGGATAAAACCCCCGAGACGTTGCCCGAGTCGAAAGTAAATAATATTCGGAGAAACATAACGCCCAGATGCTGGATCGAACCCAAACTTGTCAGGCACCATTAGTTTCTGGCTTGTGGACAAGGCAAGTTAGTCACACCATAGCCCACTTGGCCACAACGTTCGTTTGTTATAGCAGTTCAACGGTAAAATCCCGGCAAAATTGTGTATGTTCATGATTTTAAATCTGAATATTAATATTGATTTTTAAAAATGTGTTGCCTAGTTTAAGCTGAGATCAAAGTCGCGTACTTGCCGCTATGGAGTAAGATGGCAGTCTTTAGGGTCCGATGCATAGCAGCAGACTTCAATTGCGGAAAGTTACAAACTTTGAAGTTATAAACTTTCAAATAGTTGCGAACTACAGTAGAGCGCTATGCACATATCCAACCCATCTGTTGACTAGGAAGTTCTGACGTAGGCCTACCTGATATTTTTAGGCATGGGAATCTCCGATAAATAAATGAATAAATAATGACATATTAACATCGGAAAACAAAGTGACGTCAATCTTATGTAATTTTATCATAATTAAAGTCAACTTTATGCGATGACTGTGTATGAAATATTATGATTGGAATGTTTATTGAAAATGTCAAACAGGACTATAACTGAAAGATTTCGCTATTATTCAATAGTCAATTTAAAAAAAAATACTTTGAACAGTATGAATGTTATGTGGAATATATTGTTGCACTGCAGTCATGAATGATATGTTTTATAGTTGTATTATTTTTGCAAATGTAAACAATATCCTTGAAAGCATGTGTCAGGCTACAGCCAGTGGCGTATCACCGGAGTACAACTGCAACAATGGGCTGATGACCTATTTCTTGCAAGGGGGAAATTCGATGCTGTCTAGCACATTGGCTAGCTCTAAAATCATGTTCTCGGCAATCAGTATCTTTTTAGAAATTGACTATTATACCACAACTCAAATGGATGTGTTATGTCTCTAAATACTCGATTTCTTTGAAGCAATCGGCGATTTTGCTGCCTACACGAAAGAACGCACGCCATGTTTGCTTTCGCGTAGTTACTAACTTCGAGCTCGTAGTCCACTTCCGATGTAGACTCCCGTAGTTGGTAACTTAGGTGCGGCCTACTCGCTCATGCATTACGAACTACCGCTCAAAGTTCGTATCTTGCGAACTAGTTGATAACTTCGTGTGAAGTCTACCGCTATGCATTGGGCCAAATTTCGTAGATATCTACAACTGAAGTCTTAAAAAACAGTTGTAGGACTAGCCGATCAATAACAACCCAAAATTTCCAGGTTAATAAACATAGCCGGTGTGTTTGATCATAACAATGCACTGATAGATTATAAAACAGATTAAAATTAAGAAACTGTACTAAAAAGCATCACTTACTTTTGTATTTCATCCTCACAAATCCAAGCGTAAACGCAAGCGCCCAGAAAGGAAATGACATCATCACGCAAACGAAGTCACATTGGTCAGAGAGAGCGCTCTCTCTCTCTCAAACAAAGATATAGACATTTGGGTCCAAAGCAGAGGTAATTTCTTGGTAAAATAAAACTATTAAACACACAGACTTCAAACTTTAATATTGTGTCAGTGCATATTAGAATTGAAAAAAGAACTAATTTCACAAAGATATAGATCTTCTTTAAAAAGTTAATGCCAAAAATACAGTGGTCAACATAATGAAAACTTTTACTGTGGTCGCCATAAATGGTCATATACAAAGTGTAGCTTTTCCCATTCATATTTATTCTCAAATTAAATTTCAGTAGCGGTCAAGGACGGTCGACACTGGATCCTCAATAGCGCAAACTACTATCTTTCCCTGGTAATTGGTTTAGCCGGCAGAGGCAAAAACATTAGGTCGACCGATTTTGGTCGCCTTAAAGAAGCCCTGCAGTAAAAGTATCATTTAGGTAGACATTTTGTCGACCCAACCGCACCTTGTACATATATATATATATATATATATATATATATATATATATATATATATATATATATATATATATATATATATATATATATATATATATATATATATATATATATATATAGTATTTATTTTATGTTTATGTTTATTTTTATTTTTATAATTGTATTCTCTCTCTCTTTCTCTCCTTCTTCTTCTTCTTTCTTTTCCTTTTTTTTTTTTTTTTTTTTTTTTTTTTTTTTTTGGGGGGGGGGTTTCCGGAAACCCCGGAAACCCCCCCCCCCTCGTCCGCCCCTGAAGAGGGACAAGTTACAAAAGCAAAAAACGTTTCGAAGAGTTCAAAACGTCCAGAAATCGCGTGAAAAACCTTGTAAGAAATGCAAAAAGGGACTATTTCAATAGGTTAGTGGAAAACAACACAAATACTTCCCAGTTATGGCGAGCTATTAATGCTCTGACAAAGGGCCCTAAATCAACTAAAGCGAATATTATTCCACAATCTTTGACAGCGGAATTGTTTAACCATTACTTTGTATCTATCAGTTCCAGTTTGTCTAATAAACAAGACCCTCTTCCAGCAAGTGACTTATACAGATGCTCTGATGAGCTGAAGATATTCTGTCAAAGGCGCACTGAGATACTGCGCCCTTCCCTATTCCATTTATTGCTACCTTTGAGGTCGCTCAGTACATAGCGCAATTACAAAATAAGAAATCAACAGGCTGTGACAATATTAGTAGTAAATTACTAAAATTATCACTACCATACATAAGTGATACCTTAACTCACATTTTTAATCTTTGCATTGAGCGAAATCTAAGCCATGCACTCTTCACAAGTGCATTCGTATTATTTCATTTTTAGTAGCAGTAAACGGGATATTACTGTTGATTTGGATATGTTGCGATTGACGAAGGAGTTGTCTACCGTTTCAAAGTCTCATTCCGCTTACTGTTTGCAAAGCCACCACATGGTAGGACCTTTTCTGCAGCATATGTCTAAAAATGACTTCAAAATCCTCAAGCCAAACCAGGTAAATGCCATTTATTTACTAAAGCAGTTATGTTGCTGATGCATGCACATTTGTTTGCGGGGATATCTAAAAAAAAAAACTTTTTAGACGTAATTTTTTTGTAGGACGGAAGTTCCATAGAACTTTTGGTCGAAATAAAACACAATGTCATTGCACGCATCATGCGTGCATGGTAGCGGGAGGCCCCTGTATTTAGCGCTAGGCTACATACGCTTCGAGCATACATGGTAGTAAAAGATCACTCAGTTATGTGTATTTACAGATTCTGTAACCTTGGAAACAGGTTAAAATGCTTTTCAATGACTATGCACCCTACTGATTTAGGTTATGAATGCATACATTCGTAGTAGATGTGCATATATAGGCCTAATATGGTTCAAGTATAAATTTTCATATCTGCTCATCCATATACAGTACAATTGTGCTTGAACCACACACACCACATTCTTTGCAAATGTATTCAAAGTTACATTTTTGTGGTTCATTCATTTAAATTTGTTTGTTTTTTGTTTGATTTTACAGACCTCTTCCACAACGGATGACCGTACTTGATGTTTTAAGTCAACTCGACGAAGAAGTTGGTTTTTTTACTGCAGCTGTGTACATCACACCTCCTGGGGATGGACAACAATCTGAAGAAGACAGTGGTGATGAGGATGGTAGTGGACAGATAAACAACTTGAGTCGTCGTCAGCTTCTTGCTGAGGCAGAAGGAGTTGTGCATCGCAGTAATGGACAGCTTGTCAGAATGGGTGGTCCAGAAGATGAAGAGGAGCTAGAGGAGGAGTTAGAGCTGACCCTACCTGCCTCTACTCAAAAAGCACCTGCCTCCCCACAGCAGACACCCACCTCCTTACAGCAGGCACCCACCTCCTTACAGACGGCACCACCCTCCCCACAGCCGGCACCCACCTCCCCACAGCAGACAACCCCCTCCCCACAGCCGGCACCCACCTCCCCACAGAAGACAACCCCCTCCCCTCAGCAGGCAACTGCCTCCCCACAGCAGGCACCCCCTCCACACAGCAGGCACCCCCCTACACAGCAGGTACCCCCTTCACACAGCAGGCACCCCCCTACACACAGCAGGCACCCCCTTCACCACTGCAGGTTCCAGCAATACCTAGGCAACAACAAGCATGACGCCTTTTACACAATCAGAGACAACATCTCCTGCAGAAATCTGTTGTTCCACAATCAGTGCTTCAACACCTTTCATGGCATCTTTTGACGTGCTGCTCAATTCACTGTGTCTCCAGGGCTCGAACATGACATTCTGAGTTTGAGTAAATATTGAAACAAAGTTCAACTACAGTATTTTGTTTTTTGTTTTTGTAGTATTTTTTTTCATGAATACTTGTGTATGTATTATTGTTTTGAAGTTTTGGAGAGAAAAAAAGTACTCTCTTTATACCATGCACTCTCTGAGAGTGCAACATGACAACATTTACACGCACCCTCTAGCTACCATGCACGCTTCAAGCGTGCGTCCTCAAAAACCCGTAAGAAAAATAAAATTTCCAATTTGATGCTTATAATTGTGTTAGAGAGTGTGTTTGTAATAAGAAAAATCAAAATAATCCAAAGAAAATAGAAAAAAAAATTGTTGGTAAGATATGGGTTAAAACCGCTAAGGTTATCCCCTTACCTAAAAGCAAAGACACGTCTTTACCCGTCAATTACAGACCTATTTCTCTCTTGCCAGTCATCTCCAAGGTCCTTGAAAGGCACATTCATAAGCACCTGACTCAGTATCTTGATGAGCGATCTCTCTTTCATGAACTACAGTCCGGTTTCAGAAGCAAACATTCTTGTAGCACTGCACTTGCCAAAATGACAGACTCCTGGCTATCCGCCATTAATAAATCAAAAATGTCTGGAGTTGTATTCATAGACTTAATAAAAGCCTTTGACGTGGTAGATCATAACATCCTTCTCGCAAAATTGTCCTTGTACTTGAACGCCTCACGCTCACTCCCGCTCTTTATATCCTATCTTTCTTGTAGAAAGCAGTATACACATGTACATGGATTATCTTCAGCGGAGAGGTGTGTTAAGTTTGGCGTCCCTCAAGGGTCTGTATTGGGCCCCCTGTTATTTTGTATATTTATAAATGACCTACCACTCTCTCTTACAGATAAATCCATTGAGTGCCATATGTTAGCCGATGATACCTCTATATCCTCATCTAATAAGACCGTACCTCACATTCAACATTCAGTCCAGAAAGGTCTTGATGATATAGTTAGCTGGTGTCGCTCCAATCACATGCACATCAACACATCAAAGACAAAGAGTATGATAGTTATCACCCGCCAACACCACCAGTTAACACATCCTAAATTACATCTACGCCTAGCTGATGCCCATATAGAGCACGTCACGGCACATAAGATATTTGGTGTCACTATAGATGAATCCCTACGTTGGCACGTCCATGTTGACAATGTGAGCAAAAAAAGTAAGCCGTAATATAATTTTAATTTCACGCCTTCAGAATATTCTGACCTTGGATGCAAAGAAGTTATTTTACTATGCTCATATTCTGTCACATATTAATTACGCTTCTGTCACGGTCAGGGGGAGAGAACTAAATAGAAAAGATAGAAAAGATAGAGGAATGGTGAGAAAAGACATAAATAAAGAGAAAACCCCTGCCCATTCTTTTCAACAAAAGATGTGACCACACCACAGCCAGGAACTCCAAACACAAATGGATGATTATGTACATTTATTACATATTTTACATAGATGAATAGGATGGAGGCGAATGAAGATGGAGATGAAGGTTAGATGAAGTCATGAAAGTGAGTGAAGGTGAGCATGACCGATGGAAACGATGTACCGTCAATAAAATAAAGGGTAAACGTTTCTTTTTCTTTCCTGAGATACTTTGTATAACGTCTTTTAAACTGAACCACTGCTTATTTTGGGGGCAGGCGAAGTAGATGTCAACACCATGACCAATACCTTCAATTCAGCTGTAACAGATGCCGCCGCTGAGATCCTTGGCAAGCATCGACCAAAGAAGAAGCCGTGGATCACACCTGAACTTTTGGATCTGTGTGATAAACGAAGAGAGTTAAAAAAAGAAAAAGAACACCTCACAGGGAGCTGATGTCTACCGAAAAATCAACAGTGACATCCGAAAAGGCATGCGCACAGCAAAGGAGAACTGGATAGAAGATCAATGCCAGGAAATAGAGAACAATCTGAACAAGAACAACAGCAAGAAGGGCCTACCAGACTGTGAAGCGGCTGACAAGTGTTAAACAGCCCAAAGTCTCCACTATCCAAAGCAAGTCTGGCATATGCCTTACAGAAGAACAAGAAGTCTTGGACAGATGGACAGAGTACTGCTCTGACCTTTACAACCATACACCAAATGGAGACCCATCAGTTCTAGCATGTCCCGAGAGCAAAGAAGAAGAAGAAATCCTCCCAATTCTCCGGGAAGAAGTTGAGGCAGCAGTGCAATCGCTGAAGAAAGGGAAGTCAGCGGGAGTGGACAACATACCAGCGGAACTGCTACAAGCAGGAGGAGAAGCGATGACTGATGCTCTCACCATTATCTGTAACAAGATCTGGCAGAGTGGGGAATGGCCTACACCATGGACCCAGTCGCTTGTCATCACTCTTCCCAAAAAAGGTAACCTTCAGGAGTGTGAAAATTACCGCACCATCAGCCTCATCAGCCATCCCAGCAAAGGTCCTCCTGAAAATAATACTCAACAGGTTGAAACCACAAGCTGAACAAATCATAGCTGAAGAACAAGCAGGATTCATGGCAGGGCGAAGTACCACTGAACAGATTTTCAACCTCAGAATAATCTGTGAGAAATACCTACAGCACCAACAACATCTATATCATGTGTTCATAGACTTCAAGAAGGCATTTGACCGAGTCTGGCATGCAGCTCTATGGGCAACCATGAAAGTGTACAACATCAGCCCTAAAATTATAGAAGTCATCAAAAGCCTGTATGACAAGGCTACCAGTGCAGTCCTCCATAACAGCGTCATCGGGAACTGGTTCAGAACAACAATCGGTGTGCGTCAAGGATGCCTACTCTCTCCAACACTCTTCAACATCTTCCTAGAGCGCATCATGTCAGATGCTCTTGCAGATCACGAAGGCACAGTCAGCATAGGGGGCAGAGCAATCTCCAATCTTCGTTTTGCGGATGATATTGATGGATTGGCTGGAGAGGAACAAGAACTTGAACAGCTTGTACAGAGGCTTGACACCACCTCCAGAGCTTATGGAATGGAAATAAGTGCAGAGAAGACCAAAATGATGACCAACAACACCAATGGCATCAACACGGACATCAAAGTACAAGGCCAATCCCTCAACACAGTGCACAGCTTCAAATATTTAGGAGCCATTGTGTCAGACAATGGGTCTCGACAGGAAGTCCTCTCCAGGATCGCACAAACAACTGCTGCCCTGACAAGGTTGAAGCCCATTTGGAAAGACAGAACCATCAGTCTACATTCCAAAGTAAGACTGCTGCGCTCTCTGGTCATCTCCATCTTCCTATATGCTTGCGAAGCATGGACCCTCACAGCAGATCTCCAACGAAGAATACAAAGCATGGAGATGAGGTGCTACAGAAGACTTCTGTGCATTTCCTATACCCAACACATCACCAACGACGAAGTCCGACAGACCATCACACAAGCCATTGGACAACACGATGACCTGCTCACAGTGGTGAAGAAACGGAAACTCCGATGGTATGGCCACGTCACCAGATCATCAGGCCTTGCAAAGACCATTCTGCAAGGCACAATGCAAGGAGGTAGAAGAAGGGGGAGACCGAAAAAGAGGTGGGAGGACAACATTCGAGAATGGACTGGTTTGACACTGAGCGAAGCCATGAGGGCTGCTGAGGACAGAGAAAGATGGAGTATGCTGGTTAAACGATCATCTGTGGTGCCCCTACGACCTTCGGGTTATGGGACAGGATAGGATAGGGAATAAAGATAATTACTACTACTACTACTACTACTACTACTACTACTACTACTACTGCTACTACCACTACTACTACTACTACTACTACTACTACTACTACTACTACTGTTATTATTATTATTATTATTATTATTAGTATTAGTATTAGTATTAGTATTATTAATGGTCGTGTTCCCTCTCTCTCTGTCTCTCTCTCTGTCTCTGTCTCTCTCTCTTCCTCTCTCTCTCTCTCTCTCTCTCTCTCTCTCTCTCTCTTTCTCTCTCTCCCAGTGTGCAGGCCAGGCTATTATGGAGGAGACTGTCAACCCTGCATAACGGCATGCTCCGGCAAGGCTTGCGACGACATTGATAATCCCAACGACTGCCCAGGTTGGTACTTACGACATGACTGAATAGGTATACAAATGTTGAAAAGAGTAAATGGAAGTAATTTTGGTTTACAGCCCAAAGCCATTTGCAAGAAGTAGATTATTCCTTACTTCAGAGTAAGATATTGGGCAGAGTTAGAGTGATGTGCATAACACGATGTTTTCAGTTCACAAACATGGATATGGTGCTTTCAAGCGACATTTGGACGGGAAGTAACCCTGGCAACATTTCTAGGTGTGGGGTGTAAACAAGAGCTGAAGGGACATACTTGCAGCCCATATAGAGCGACCAAACCCTAAACTAACCCTAATCCAAATTCTAACTAAATCGAATCCTAATGCTAATTATCGAAATTAGCCGTTAAAATTGTATTTCTTATTTTGGGGATCATGTTCATAATGTCACCGCCAGATTTGTTAGCTGTTTTTTTAAATGATAGGACCACGGTATCTGCACATCCATTTCAGACTCTTGGCCCCAAATTCGAAGACTTTGTTTACATTTGGCTAAAATGGGTTAACCATAAAATTCGCATTGTTTTTACATTAAACGATGATAAAAGTAGGGTTTCGTTGCTCAAACCAATCAATACAGTTTGAATTTTCCATTTCGGTTCGGACAGTGAGCGATTTCCCTTTCTTTTAACGGTACATCGATACCCTAGCAGTGTGACCTTTGACCCTGATTGAACCGCGTGGATTGAAGTATTGGTCTTTGGGGTGTGGGTAGGGTAGGGTCTGTTTTATCAACATAAAACGAAAATCCTTACCAGCAATTTTATTTAACGGGTTCTGTCTCTTAACCGGCTTTGGTAGCTGCTATTTTTAGCTCCAGAATGTTACCTGGTTAGCCAGCGACTGTTGCTAATAATAACTATACTTTGGAAAAAGTTAATTTTGTTGTAAGCTTATTTTGTTATAAACTTATTTTGTTGTAAGCTTATTTTGTTGTAAGCTTATTTTGTTGTAAATTTATTTTTTTGTGGGGTAACACTTACTGTGAATATTAAAAGGATCTGTCAAGGGGGCGTGGTCAAAGTGGGTCCCTGTAAAGGAGATGATGATGATGATGATGATGATGATGATGATGATGATGATGATGACGATGATGATGACGATGGTGATGATGATGATGGTGATGATGATGATGATGATGGTGATGATGATGGAGATGATGATGATGGTGATGACGATGATGATGACAATGATGATGATGATGAGGAGGAGGAGAAATTACACCATTTTATCACAGAAGCCAACCTGTGTCGGTCAAACCCATGTCAAAATGGAGGATCGTGTCAGCGAAGGGCAAACTCCTACACATGCAGCTGTGTACCAGGCTACGACGGAATAAACTGTCAAAACGGTATGTCGTTTTGGTATGATGGATTGAACTCCATGGATACCTGTAACTGTGACAATACTGGCTACGCTGGATCGAAACAACTGTTCGGTGACTAGGTTAGTTGCTGGTCAGAAAGTGCCATCCTACCGCATTGCGACAGAGTGTGTTACCTCAAAATGGTTTGAACATGTATTCAGTATAAAGCCTGCACTCCAAAGTTATGGAATTAGAAAGTTCCTGAAATAATAGCGACGGCACGTTTGTGACTTGATCATATTTAGGTCTGTAGTAATAGTCTGAGGACAAAATCAGTCTATCGAGTCTTTATAAATGTCCGTCCTTTCATTGTCGCTCGTTTATTTAGGTCTGTTTAGCCTGCAATTTTCCCATTCATGTTACTCATAATAGCAACAGATGAATTGATTGCTTAACTTGCGGGAGCACGTCCCGCTGATGTTTGAACGTGTTTGTATTTTGAGATTTGTGTTTTAGTGCAATAGGTAAGTGGTTCCAATAGTTTGCAACTCTTTAGAAACAAACCCACAAAACTTTCTCATGTTAGTACTTCAGAATTTCATATTTTGTCACAAGGACTCGGATCAAAGAAATCTGACCAGCTGTTCTATTGAGGCTCGTATATTCTAGCTCTAAATAATGCTATACTACTACTACTACTACTACTACTACTACTACTACTACTACTACTACTACTACTACTACTACTACTACTACTACTACCACTATTATTATTATTATTATTATTATTATTATTATTATTATTATTATTATTATTATTATTATTATTATTATTATTATTATTATTTATACTACTACTACTTCCACTACTACTATTATTATTATTTATACTACTACTACTACTACTACTACTTTTTTTCTTCCTCATCATCGTCTTATCGATTCAGTACCCCCGTGGGGGCACAGGGGGTTTCAGTATAAATAGTACCCCCCTTTCTGCAAATTTATTGCTTTAAATTCCCACGGTCAATGTCTTTCTCCTTTGTTCTGTCTCGTTTCTACTCTGTTCTATCAATCTACTATACTATCTTCTTCTTCGCTAGACCAGTCACCAACCTTTTTTCTTGAAAACTCTTCTGGGACAAAACTCCTCATTTGCGTGTGAGGTCTGTTGGATCAGCTTGGAAATATTGGACGCTTTCTGCCAGGTGGTAACTGGGGCTTCCTATGATGTTATTGTTTGGCAATGTAGGCATTTTATATGTAAGCCTATGTGTTTTGTTGATATTGTATAATGATGTTTGTATCCTATTTTGTTTTTGTAAACGGGGGTTTAATAAATTAGAGTATAGCCTCAGCGTCCCCCAGCCTCAGCGTCTCCTGCGTGGGTTTTTCTTTATTGTAAAGTGACCGGCTGGTGGAGTGACTTCAGTGTTGGCCCTAGGGTTGTTTCGGCATATCTTTTATGCAGATCAGGTGCGAGTCCTCTTTCAGCGAAGTCTGGTCCTGATTTGGCTCGGAAAAGTCCGCTTGATCTAAAGCAATAATCATGTAATGGAATGGAATGTAATGTAATGTAATGTATCGATTCAGTGATCCAGTGAAACGCTGATTTATTTATCTATGCATTTATGTATTGTATTGTACCATTGTGTGTACTTGTTCCTAAAACAATGGTGGGTTTACGAAAGCTACAACTGGTTTATTAAAGAAGATTCTCGTTTTAGTACAAGTTCGACTTTTTTATTTCAGACATCAACGAATGTGAATCTAGTCCCTGTGGTCATGGAAGATGCATTCATCAAGTTAACAGCTACACGTGTTTCTGTGACTCTGGATACTCGGGACCAAATTGTAGTACTGGTATGAATATCATGTGTGTATGTGTGTGTGTGTGGGGGGGGGGGTGTGCGTGTGAGTGTGTAAGAGAGAGAGAAAGAAAGAGAGAGTGAGAGAGAGAGGGCGCGCACGCGTGAGCATGCGTGTGTGTTTGTGTTAAGAGGGAAATAATACTCTTGCAACTGTTGTGGACAAATGCCTCTCCACATCTCCAAGCCTAAATGGTTTATAGCTATAATGTTATAATCTTATAATCTGAACTGTATGATAATTATGACTGGTTTTTGTATTACCAAGATATTGACGAGTGTGCCTCCAACCCATGCATCAATGGAACTTGTCAGGATGGCATCAATTCCTTCACCTGTTCTTGTTCTCCTGGTTTCACTGGAAACTTGTGTCAAACAGGTACCATACACTGCTTGCATTAACCATCGCCGTACGTCACGTTCAGAGGATAACATTTCATAACTTAGCAGTGGATTAATTCTGACCCTTAAATATTGATATATGTAAAGATCTTACTATTTTGAGAACTACACAGAGTTTCAAATTATTCGTCGCATTTGAGTTGCTTCGGGTTGGGGTCACATTGAAGGTGCTGTTACTATCATTGATTGATTGATTTGATTGATTCTTTGGGGTATTATTATTATTATTATTATTATTATTATTATTATTATTATTATTATTATTATTATTATTATTGTTATGATCATCATCATATCATCATCATCATCATATCATCATCATCCATCCATCAATCCATCCATCCATCCATCCATCCATAAATCATCATCAATCAATCATCATCAATCATCATCATCAATCATCATCATCAATCATCATCATCCATCATCATCATCATCATCATCATCATTAATATGATCCATGTTGTTTGCAAGTGTCGAGTTCTTCTAAAGATACGTAATACACAATGACTTTCTAAAGTCATTTTACTGCAGGAGGTCAGAGAAGCTCTGAAAACTATCAAGACTTCAACAGTATTTTTACCTGAGAGGCAACTGCTGTATGTTCAATAATGCAGACAATGTTAGTTGTTGTTCCAGGCTGCGACAGCCAGCATTACGGCGTCAACTGTAAGAACACTTGTGGCGCGGGATGTAACGATGGTACTTGTGACTCGGTGTCAGGACGCTGCATCATCAGCAAATGTTTGCCTGACTTTCAACAGACACCTCACTGTGATCAAGGTGAAATGATTAAAACTAAAATCTCGATACTTTACAATTAAAGTTTCTGATGTTTTAATTTGGTAAAAGAAGTAGTAAAAAGACGTTGGTCTAATTTTGTAACCATCATGATTGTCTAAACGTTTACCAAAACAAATAACAATCATCTCTTGGATTTCACAAAATATGTGTACACTAATAACAGCGACGACGAACGGAAAAAGACTACGCAGGTACACCAACCACTGGACATGCATGCACCACGTACAGCAACGCCCCACAGCGAAGCTCCAGCTTGTTCATTGTTTCACTCTTGATACATTAATCACCATTGGCTTGTCAGGATTTACTGAGTGTATTGCTTACCAATGCACTGACCGCATTCTGTGCTCGCCCGTGATCAAAATGTGATTTAGAGATGCTCCAAAGAAGCCGTCGGTTTAGAAGCCATTAGACCAACGTCTTCCCCTATTTTTTTTTTTTTGAGTAAATTTACGTCCCCGGACACATTAAGCGTATAGGGGACGGGTGAAACACCGGTTTGTGACTCCCTTTATCCAATCACGTTGGCCATTTGCAGCAGTGGGAGGCCTGAAGAGTCCAGACAGCTACAGGTTGTGACTAGCAGTGGTTTGTGATTGAGAAATAAATTTAACTTTCTGTAATTCTTTATTCTTTCCATTTCAGAAGCCGGTGCTCAGCCTTTGGCAAGTGGTTCTGAGAATCTGATAATACCCATTGGAGGTGCCATTCTGGGTGCTGCAGTTATTATAGGTGGCTGCGTGTTGAGGGGGTCTCTGGTAATTGTGCTTTGTTGTCTTTGTTAATTGAGGTTCTAGTTTTGCATTGTGTATAGTTGTATACTTTCATTTTAATAACAACGGGCTAATATGCATGAGTTAAACTTGCACTGTGATCCGAAGTTATTCAGTGCAACTATTCATTTCCTTTCTACTCATCTACTAGATTAGCAGCTGTCCTATAAAAAGAATTACAAAGATTGTTTCTGCTTATTGGAATCTGAGATATTTTCCTGTTCAAAAGACGCTTCCACGAATCTGTCTGTTGATGGCAATTCGCATGGTTTAGTTGAACAATCGTTTAAATCAAATATAAAAACCTTAAAGTTCGAATGTGTGGTCAAAGCCACATTTGATATCCTAGTATGTCAGGCTAAAGGAAAATAACCCAATACAACAAACGACCCAGCAGCCAACGAGCTTTTGTTGCTGACATGCCCTGAAAAAAAAGGTGCAAGAGGAAGCGAATTTATAATAATAATAATAATAATAATAATAATAATAATAATAATAATAATAATAATAATAATAATAATAATAATAATAATAATAATAATAGCTCATACATATTGTTTGCAGCTGGACTCGACGTACAGCAACCTCGAACATTACAAATACAAATAACAGACAGGATGACGGAAGGAGCGTGCCTGAGGACGACAGTAAGTTAGTAGTTTGCTTGTGTCTGCTCTCCGTCTTATCCTCTACATACTTCCCTTAGTTTCATATTGTTGTTGTTCCTCCTCCTCGGTCTCTTCTTGTTATTGTTCTGTACATGTTTGCCCTAATACACTGTGCTTGGCCTAATTGAAGAAATCCTACAGAGAATCCCAAAGATTTCGGGCATTTGTAAATTATTAATAATTATTATAATTAACTGAATTATGTAAAGTACAAATTATTAGTTTAGCAGGGCTCGACACAACCGACTGTCTGAGACGGGTAGACCCGACTGCAGGACAGGTTGGATCGCTACCTAACCTGTCCGACGGGACAGGCATTTGTCAGCTGCCAAGTCAGTAGGCGTCAAAGATCTTGGCTTTGCTGAAAACTGAAAACAGACCGCTACGACTTTCACAAGCGACACTGGAACAGTAATAAATCTAAGCACAAGTGTTTGAATGCGCAATGTGCTGCAATACAAAACTATCGCAATACAATTCGCTTCAATATTTTATTGTTTGTATTTCTTTATCAACACTGTAAGGAAAGTTTGGACAGGCTGGAAATGTTGTGGGACAGGTAAAATATTTGACAATCTGACCGATAGGACAGGATAAAAAACCGTTTCTGCCCAGTCCTGTGTAGACATTCTAAATTCTATTAACAATATACTACATAGTTCAGTAGTAGATGATTTTGCTTGAGTGATATATTTTAAGAAATATGATTATCTGGCTCTACAAAGGTAGACAAAAAGTGCGATGTACTGGCTTTCAAATCCACGTTCAATGAGCTTAAGGAGCTGAAATGCAGTACAACATCATTGATACAGCCTGGTTCTCCTTACGCGTTTCGAACTTTAACAAAGGTATTCATCAGAGCAGGTTTGGCCTTGAATGCTTAGACTATACTGAGTGCAGTCTATATGTATTAATAATTACTGTATTTATAATGCGCTTATCTTATAATAATTATAACTCTAAGCGCGCACTCACAACTCACTCACGCATGTGCACGCTTTAGACAATGACACATGTAACAATTACGCAAAAAATACATTCACTCAAATATACTCATACCACAAACAGACCAGACACTATATGTAAGAGACAGCTGGCGATGGGGTGCGTAGTGAGGTCATAGTGTTAGAACTGCTTGACAAGGTAAGTTTTGAGGGCGGACTGGAAGGAGGTGGGAGAGGGTTTCTGACGGAGAGAGAGTGGAAGAGTATTCCAGATGGATGGGCCGTAGACAGAGAAGGAGCGGGACCCGAACGTGCTGAGTTTGGAGCGAGGAATGCGGAGGCGGAGAGGGTCGGAGGCAGAGCGAAGAGAGCGAGAGGGAATGTATGGGTGAAGTAAGTCAGAGAGATAGAGAGGAGCGGAGTTGTTGAGGGACTTCTAGCAGAGAGACAAGGTCTTGTATTGAATGCGTTGGGAGATGGGAAGCCAGTGTAGGGCTTTGAGCAAGGGAGTGACGTGGTCAGATTTCTTCTTTCTGAGGACGAGGCGGGCAGTATTGTTTTGAACGCGTTGGAGAGGGAGAGTGGTGGAGCGGGGAAGGCCGGAAAGAAGGGAGTTGCAATAGTCGATGCGAGACAGGATGAGGGAGACAGCAAGTTTGGTGGCAGCTTCAGTGGTGAGGTATTTTCTGATCTGACTGATTCGACGGAGGTGGAAGTAGCAGGCCCGGGCGGTTGCAGAGACAAAGCTAGTCATTGAGAGAGAAGAGTCAAGGATAACGCCAAGGTTCTTGGCAGAGTCGGAGAGAGGGATAGAGGTACCGTCAAGCTGAAGATGGAGAGAGGAGGGGAGCTGAGGGAGTTTCTGGCGTGTGCCTACCAGCATGGCTTCCGTTTTGTCGTCGTTCAGTTTAAGTTTGTTTGCTGTCATCCAGTCCTTCACGTCTTCACAGCAGTCGGCCGTGCGAGTCAGGAGTGCCTGAATGTTGTCAGGTTTGTCTTTGTCTTGTAGTTGTGAGTCGTCAGCATAGAAGCGGTGGTTTATGTGATGAGACTGGATGATGTTGGTCAGAGGGGAGGTGTAAAGTGTAAAAAGGACCGGACCCAGGACAGATCCCTGAGGAACTCCGCAGGAGAGCCTAACTGGGTCAGAGGATATGCCATCGATGATAACGGACTGCCGTCTGTCGGAGAGGTAGGAAAGAAACCAGGAGTGAGCGGAGTCAGTGATGCCAAAAATGTATTGCAATGGAAAGCTTACTCGCAAAAACACCGTTGAAAAGTTCACATTAGGAAGAAGCCAATCAACCTAGGGAATGACCTTTAAACAGTTTTTTGAAATAATTTTAAAAATTTATAATAAATTTTCTCTTATATATATGAACAGTTGGTAAACAATTGTGCCAATTATTTCTTATTAGGTTGCATTTTTATTGTAGCCTAGAAATTATAATTGCTTCACATTTTCATCTGTGTTTAATGTTTTATTGTGAGAATGAGAACGAGGTCAATAATCATTTAAACGAATCGACAGTAAATAAACATATTGCATTGAATTGACTGGAATTGATTCGCCAGTTTTTGAGAATATTCCTTTATGGAAACTGAACGAGTGAGGAGAGAATTTGGGTGCTCTGGCGATCAAGTATATTTCCGTCTTAACTCAATAAACATCATTTGTGTTATCGTTGATATTTATAAACTTTGGGTTTGATTGAGCTGGTTCACTATTCAGGAGCTGTGCCTATGACACCAATTCCCAGCACTTTGGGACGAACGGCAGCGGAAACTTTGGACACTCAACCCAACTCCGAGCAACCCAAACCAGTGGGAGAAATTGACGTCAACGTGTATGAGAACGTCCGGGAAAATCCTTATGATGAACTTCAACTTCACTCACATGACGTCACGATAGAGAATACCGCATACACAAGCCTCCTCGTGACAGGAAATAAATAAATTAAGAGTGTTGGGAACTTTGACTGATTTGCGCCTCGGTCTGCGCCTAAGTGTTCGTCACTCAAACTAAACACACACACGCACGCACACACACACACACACACGAACACGCACCCACAACGCATACACGCACACACGCACACGCACACCCACAAACACACACCCAAACACACGCATTCATGTCTTCTGGTAGTTTTGGCGACTGGTACTTTACACCCCACTTTTGGCGACTCTTTCAAATGAAGAGATATATAAACCAAATTGCACATGTAGCTTACAAATGCACTCATTAAAACGTTTTTACACAAAAAAGTTAACATTATGTAATATTACAGAAAAAAGTTAAAAACGGGAATTTTAGCACTTCTGACAACTGACTCCCTGTATTTTAGCTATTTTGGAGACAGTCGGCACAACGTTAGAAATACGGTAACTTCGTCTGAAACTTTTTGGCGCCAGTTTCAACAAAGAAGATGAGAATAAGTCATGGTGTGGTCATCATATGTGCTAAAAAAACAACTGAAAACTGGCGCCCGACTTCTGAAGATTTAAAACATAAATGTTTGTAGTACATCTGAAGACAGCTTTTTTATTGCTGTACATTTGAAGACTCAAAAAATAAACAGACTGAGAAATAATATAAACCAAATTAGATCCGGTTTTAACTCCTTTTTGTGTCAAATATCAGAAATTGACTGTCAATCTGGAGACACATGGGCACATTATGAAACTAAGTTTTGATGTCTTCAAAACGTAAAAAAGACAATAAACATTAATTATTATTGTTATTAGTTTCTCATATACCTTACTTTTAAAGCTAAGGTTACTCAATGAGGTGGTTGGCACAGGCAACACATGTATACTTCCTCTTGTGCTTTTGTACGTGAATGTGTTTGAATATTTAGGGGTTTGTCTTGGTTGGTAATGTAACCCCGTCTTTCCAATAGGAAACAACCCAGTTCATTCTTTTTGTGGGGGGCGTTTTGTTTGTTGATGTAGTCATTTTTAGTATCTTGTGCTTTATGTAAAGCTACAACTATTTATTTCCAAAATAATGTTAATATTAATCGGTTTCAATTGATTCATAATTATATAATTTGTTTTATCTATTTATTTTCTAAGTAAAGGTACAGAAATATCTTGAGCTGTACTGAGCTTTGAAAAACATAAAAGGAATGTGACTGTTACAGGGCGGGGTGGATTTTTATTTAAACCATATTGAAGATTTGAACTGAGAAATACTGGACACCTTGCTGTTGTATTTTGACTGATTGGAGGTATAATGAATAAATATATTGATTTTAGGAACTTACGTTTGTTCGCGGTAATTTTTGTTTGTGGGGGCGGGTGGTGCGGGGTGAGGAACTGTGTGCATGACGCAGGAATTCATCCTTTCCTCTGGTTTTCTATCCCTCTTGAGAGAGAGAGAGAGAGACGAGCAGAGACGAAGTAGAGTTTAGAGCGATGAGGAGAGTGTGTCGGCGAGAGAGAGAGCGAGAGAGAGGAGAGAGAGAGAGAGAGAGAGAGAGAGAGATATGCGCACACACACATACACGATTTTTACATATAATACTGAAGTAAAATATTCTTGATCATGGGATCCATTTATATGCGCACACACACATACACGATTTTCACATATAATACTGAAGTAAAATATTCTTGATCATGGATCCATTTATTTCCTCAAATTGTGAAATAAAGCAATAACAAACTTGAAGGCAAAGCCCATATGACTCGCATGGCCCTTGAGAAACCAATTGACAACATTCTACATGAAAAAGAGATATGTTAGTTACCTATTCATTCCAGACTTTGTTGATTATTATTATTTTCAACCTAACATAAAGAAATCTGGAGCTGCTATAAATAGACAAAACATGAGGTCAGTCGCATGCCACAAAGGTTTTGGGTACCTACAATCATTGATTGTAGTCCCCTGTTAGACTTTAATCATTCCTCATACTTCTCTGCATAACAGCAAGTTTGTTAGTTAGCTACTTATTCCTTATTACAGGGTCTAGCGGGCTACATAAAGCCAAGCAAGACACACAAAGCAGGTCTAAACATTGGTCTATCGCTCACAAAATCATAAATATGCATATAAAACACATATACAAGTACAAATTCACAATTATATGACCACCCTATCCCCAATGAATGAGTGAGTAGTCATTGTTTAAAGGGTCCAGAGGACTGAAAAGAACTGAATCAGGACCACAACTTGGTTGACAGAGGGCTCACCCCTGATCCGTATAAAAGATCTGAAACAACCCTAATGGTAACAGGCCTCCCCTATACGCTTCCGTGTCCGGGGACGGTAATCTACTCAACGTAATGGTAACATTTCAGGCACTCCACCGGGCGGGTCACTGTACAATAAAGCCAACCCACGCAGGGGACCCTGAGACTATACTCTAATTTATCAAACCCCCGTTTACAAAAACAAAATAGTTATTCATTGCTTAAAGGGTCCAGGGGACTGCAAAGAGCCGAATCAGGACCACAAAATCAAGACCACAACTTGGCTGAAAGAGGACTCGCCCCTAATCAGCATAAAAGATCTGCCGAAATAACCCTAGTGGTAACACTGAAGGCAATCCACCAGCCAGTCACTTTACAATAAAGACATCCCACGCAGGGGACGTTGAGTCTATACTCTAATTTACAAAAATAAAATAGAATACAAACATCATTATAAAATATCAACAAAACAAATACATATAAAATGCCTGCACTGCCAAATAATAATATCATAAAAGCCCCAGTGACCACCTGGCAGAAAGCGTCCAATATTCCCAAGCTCACACACAAATGAGGAGTTTTGTCCCGGAAGTGTTTTCAAGAAAAAAGGTAGGTGACTAGTCTAGCGAAGAAGGAAGATAGTAGATTTAGAGAACACAGAGCAGGAATGAAAAAAACAAAGGAGAAAGACTGCGACAGTGGGAATGTAAAGCACTAAATTTCCAGAAAGTGGGGATAATATATATACAGAAACTCCTGGCATCCCAACGGGGGGAAGGTAGGTTACTGTTCTAGCAAATAAGATAGTAGATAGAACAGAGTAGGAATGAAAAAAACAAAGGAGAAGGACAGCGGAAGTGGGAATTTAAAACACTAGATTTCCAGAAAGTGGAGATACTATTTATACAGAATACCTCGGCAACCCCACCTATCCTATCCTGTCCCGTAACCCGAAGGTCGTAGGAGCACCACAGATGATCGTTTAACCAGCATACTCCATCTTTCTCTGTCCTCAGCAGCCCTGATGGCTTCGCTCAGTGTCAAACCAGTCCATTCTCGAATGTTGTCCTCCCACCTCTTTTTCGGTCTCCCTCTTCTTCTACCTCCTTGCACTGTGCCTTGCAGAATAGTCTTTGCAAGGCCTGATGATCTGGTGACGTGGCCATACCATCGGAGTTTCCGTTTCTTCACCACTGTTAGCAGGTCATCGTGTTGTCCAATGGCTTGTGTGATGGTCTGTCGGACTTCGTCGTTGGTGATGTGTTGGGTATAGGAAATGCCCAGAAGTCTTCTGTAGCACCTCATCTCCATGCTTTGTATTCTTCGTTGGAGATCTGCTGTGAGGGTCCATGCTTCGCAAGCATATAGGAAGATGGAGATGACAAGGGAGCGCAGCAGTCTTACTTTGGAATGTAGACTGATGGTCCTGTCTTTCCAAATGGGCTTCAACCTTGTCAGGGCAGCAGTTGTTTGTGCGATCCTGGAGAGGACTTCCTGTCGGGACCCATTGTCTGATACAATGGCTCCTAAATATTTGAAGCTATGCACTGTGTTGAGGGATTGGCCTTGGACTTTGATGTCCGTATTGATGCCATTGGTGTTGTTGGTCATCATTTTGGTCTTCTCTGCACTTATTTCCATTCCATAGGCTCTGGAGGTGGTGTCAAGCCTCTGTACCAGCTGTTCAAGTTCTTGTTCCTCTCCAGCCAATCCATCAATGTCATCTGCAAAACGAAGATTGGAGATTGCTCTACCCCCTATGCTGACTGTGCCTTCATGGTCTGCAAGAGCATCTGACATGATGCGCTCTAGGAAGATGTTGAAGAGTGTTGGAGAGAGTAGGCATCCTTGACGCACACCGATTGTTGTTCTGAACCAGTTCCCGATGGCGCTGTTGTGGAGGACTGCACTGGTAGCCTTGTCATACAGGCTTTTGATGACTTCAATAATTTTAGGGCTGATGTTGTACACTTTCATTGTTGCCCATAGAGCTGCATGCCAGACTCGGCCAAACGCCTTCTTGAAGTCTATGAACACATGATATAGATGTTGTTGGTGCTGTAGGTATTTCTCACAGATTATTCTGAGGTTGAAAATCTGCTCAGTGGTACTTCGCCCTGCCCTGAATCCTGCTTGTTCTTCAGCTATGATCTGCTCAGCTTGGGGTTTCAACCTGTTGAGTATTATTTTCAGGAGGACCTTGCTGGGATGGCTGATGAGGCTGATGGTCGGGTAATTTTCACACTCCTGAAGGTTACTTTTTTTGGGAAGAGCGATGACAAGCGACTGGGTCCATGGTATAGGCCACTCCCCACTCTGCCAGATCTTGTTACAGATAATGGTGAGGGCATCAATCATCGCTTCTCCTCCTGCTTGTAGCAGTTCCGCGGGTATGTTGTCCACTCCCGCTGACTTCCCTTTCTTTAGCGCTTGCACTGCTGCCTCAACTTCTTCCCGGAGAATTGGATTTCTTCTTCTTCTCTGTTCTCGGGACATGCTAGAACTGATGGGTCTCCATTTGGTGTATGGTTGTAAAGGTCAGAGCAGTACTCTGTCCATCTGTCCAAGACTTCTTGTTCTTCTGTAAGGCGTATGCCAGACTTGCTTTGGATCGTGGAGACTTTGGGCTGTTTGACACTTGTCAGCCGCTTCACTGTCTGGTAGGCCTTCTTGCTGTTGTTCTTGTTCAGACTGTTCTCTATTTCCTGGCATTGATCTTCTATCCAGTTCTCCTTTGCTGTGCGCATGCCTTTTCGGATGTCATTGTTGATTTTTCGGTAGACATCAGCTCCCTGTGAGGTGTTCTTTTTCTTTTTCATCTCTCTTCGTTTATCACACAGATCCAAAAGTTCAGGTGTGATCCACGGCTTCTTCTTTGGTCGGTGCTTGCCAAGGATCTCAGTGGCGGCATCTGTCACAGCTGAGTTGAAGGTGGTGGTCATGGTGTTGACATCTACTTCACCAGCCCCCAAAATGAGCAGTGGTGCAAATTTCCCTCCAATTGTGGCCTGAAATAGTTCTGCCACCTCCGGGTCTTGCAGTTTGTCCAGGTTGAACTTCAGTCTAGTGCACTTTGCTGTATTTACTATCTTCAAGTGAAGCCGGAAAGACATCATCACGAGATCGTGGTCACTTCCGATGTCTGCTCCTGGAAAAGTGCGTGTCCTGCCAATGTTGATGCTTGATCTGAAGCGTTTCTTGACCATGATGTAGTCTATTTGGTTGTGATGCTCCCCGCCAGGACTGTGCCATGTCCATCGTCTGGAGTTTTTGTGGAGACCACGCGTGTTTGCCAGTATCAAACCCCCGTTTACAAAAACAAAATAGTTATTCATTGCTATCCCCACGGGGGGATAAAAAAAATAATAATGAAAAAAAAAAGCATTCTTGCTAAGAAAATACAATGACATAAAATGAAACAGCAAGAAACACAGAATTTGTTCATGTAACAGAATGCACTCTGCTTTTCATCTGCATACTATTTTTAGAACTTTTGGGAATTGCCGCGATCACTCAGCTAAAATGAATAGAGCACTATGCTTCACAAATCTTGCGTAGTGCGTCATTAATTATCGTTCACTTTAACAAACAAAATATTAAAAAATAACCATTCTTGCTAAATTAAGAAAAAATGCAAATGAAATGAGACAGCAAGAAACACAGAATTTGTTGATGTTAGACATTATTAACTTCAACCTAAAATAAAGAAATGTGGAGCACAAAAATATGAGGTCAGTCGCATGCCACAAAAGATTTGGGTACCTACAATCATTGACTGTAGTGTCCTGTTAGACATTAAACTTCTCTGCATAACAATTAGTAAGTTAGCTATTCATTCCTTACAGGGTCCAGCGGACTACACAGAGCCAAATCAGAATATTCACACAAAACGAGTCTAAACACTGGTCTATTTCTCACCAAATCATGAATGTTTCATTGCCTGTGTAAGAAGGGGTACTGCTTACATTATCAAATAGGACAAACTGTCTTTCCTAGACATTTGCGAAGTACATGGGAATGAAAATGTCCAGGAGGGGGTTTCTTGTATGGATGGTAAAAAGAGAGTTGCTCCTCCTGAGAATGTGGAACATGGGCAATTATCTATACAATCTTGATGTTTTGAAAAAACAAAAAGGACAGCTGATAGCGCAGGCCATTGAATGTATGGACAGAGAAGCAGAAAGGAAGTTTGAGGCAACAGAGTGCCTGCCCCAATTTGCTTGTTGCCAGTCTTTTTTGCAGTGTCAGTAAAGTTTATGCACAGGGACTCATCACTAGTTTCAGTGAACACGGTGGCTTCCATTCTGTAAAGCCTGGCTTGACTGTAGCTGGAATCAGGTTCATTTTCGTAAACCATGGCTAAGCTGTCATTTGATTCAGTGCCACTTGAATCATTGGATGGAATAAAGTCACAATGCGATTTAGAGTGATTGTGCTGTCACAGACGTCATCAAACAAATCATCATGATCACTGTTATATCCGCTGCGGCAGTGCTCAGTGTTGGGAGTATTTGGCAGGTCCACTAGGTTGTCAGATTCCTGTCAACAGATTATAATACTGTGTTACTGTACATTATTATTTTGAAACATGACTATTAGCGATGAGAAATTATAGCAGGTTAATTAAATCAATAATTTCACCCGTCCGATTGACAGATCTAACAACTACAATTAACGGCTATTTTCATTAAATTGCATATCTAAATCAAAAGGCTACTTTCATTTAAATACATTTATCTAAATCAACAACAAACCAACAGAACAAATACAATTATGCTTTTAAATCAAAATATAACTATGTGAATATTTATCAATTTATTACAATGACAATAAATGCAATGTATCCCATTGTAGCACGCAAAATACATGCACAATGCCCGAAATGGCGAATAAAAATCCAACCCTGAATCCAAGGGACGTATAGATTTAGTTGTTTGGTTTTTGCGGCCAGTATGTTTGTTATCCCTTTAGAAAAATACCAATATGATGGAAGATTACGATCCACCATTTCATTGCTCGCTTGGTTCGAGTAGCAGACAAGGAAATCCAATAAGGGTTGTCTTTTATTTTTGTTGCAAACGCGCCTATGTCTGCTAAATGTAGTATACCCATTCCGTGTTCCCGATTGCGCACTGCAGTGCGTATTTGACCCCAAAATAACGAAATGACGCAAAGTGGGGAGTCATTCTTGACGCACATTTGTGCTGGAAGCAGACGACATGTCTCGAGATCCAATATCGACAACTCCTACTGCGACAAGCACTAGGCCTACAGATGTTCGACATATGCCTGAAACATCCACTTATACTGAACGCATGCATATTATGTCTTTCTACCCGTGACGACGTCCTTGTTAACTTTGCTATCTGTGGGGGTCAGGTGTGGGTAATGGAGCTTGGGTTGGTGGTGTATGTAAACACTATAAAAAGTAATCCTAATCAATAAAAGCCTAACAAAATTGATGTACACAGCTTATACTTCACATTTTGCTTTCGGAGTGCACTTTCGTAGGACTGGTGTGCCATTATCGTAAACTACTTGGGGCTAACCTGAAACTTCATAGCTTGGCACTGTTTTCCATCTTGAGCTAAATCGATCCATGTCAAAGTTCATTTGCCTTGTAGCGCTACACTCTAACAAGTACATTACTCACATGATCTGAGCCCTTATCAGGCATGGCAGACGATCCGAGCGACAGATGCCTCAGTGAAGCTCCCTGAAATTGTGAAAAGAAGACGGTGGAAGTCTCTGGGGGTTAGACAACGACGATGAGGACAGCTGTGGAGGTGGATGTAGTTGCTGTTGCTGCTGAAATGGGTTAGGAGAGGGCTGAGGCGGAGGCTGGGGCAGGTGCTGCTGACCCTAGTACCTCTGCTGTTGCTGCCTTCGATGGTGCAGAGTCTGAAACATGATCATTTTTAAGATCAAACTACCTATTTAGGAATACATACATATAGAGAGAGAGAGAGAGAGAGAGAGAGAGAGAGAGAGAGAGAGAGAGAGAGAGAGAGAGAGAGAGAGAGAGAGAGAGAGAGAGAGAGAGAGAGAAAGAGAGGGGGGGGGGGGGGGAGAAAGAGAGAGATATAGAAACATTTTTCCCTGTTTTCTTATGACATAAATGTGACATAAAAATTATAAAGAAGGCTTGGCTTATATAATTTTAAAAAAAGGTGCAGAATGATGCCAAAATAAACAAAGGGAACATTCTTATATCCTTTTGTTGTAATGTATCCTCGGACTTAAAGAAAGAACACACACAGACCGTGAACATGGATGGACCACTGAACAATGAAAAGTCATAATATTTTTATCTAAAGTAATAGTCTGATTAAGCATTTGCAATAAATAATGATATTGCTACGTGGAATTAGGTCAAGCATATATTTCTCACTCCCACTCTCAGCTCTGTTACGTCAGAGACGCGCACGATAGATCCGATCGTTTTGTTTTACAAAGCATGCAATAACAGTGTATTTACCTTTGATTTGATTTTGCGTTGTTGTTAGAAGAAGCTTTGTATGATGTTAATAATTTTGTTGGTCAATATGATTGGAGAATTTTCTATAAAATTATCTTCACTACTCCAGTAAAAAATTGTGCTCATGTAGGCTAAGTCTATTCTTTGCCGTTTTATGCATTTACGTGGAAGTGTTGCAACTTGCAATTTTGTCAATCAAAACATTTGCCAGAATCTAATACACCCTTGTTCCTAGCTAAAAGTACATACTTGCTCTGCAAATTTCATACTATTGACGGTAAATTGACGGTAAAGGTGAAGGTAAAAGACTACTAATCCACCACAGTTTGGGTTTTCTTTGCCAAGTCGGTCTCGGGTCTGCACCAATTAATCTTCTTCACTTCGATTCGTCAGGTGCTACATATAGTCATTTTCAGTTTAATATTTAATGAATCCTAAAAAGTCCTAAGCTGAAAACTGATAACATATGAAGAAATCAAAGTCCCAACAAGAAGAAGTTTTACCTACCACACTGTTGGCAATTGTTTACAATGGCGCACTGACATATCTCGTGAAAATTCGTTGTCTCGTTGGCTAGTCACGTCACGATGCAATCTGATTGGTCACGACATATACACACGAAGAGAGAGGGGCACTGGAATCAAGCAGGAGTGTAAAAGCCCAGGCTCAAAGTGTGTAAGTTATACACAATCCAACGTGGCAGATTATGCTTTTAGACGACACCACTGTTTTTTTGCATGCTTTCAACGTCGGTCGGCTAAACAGTGGTGAAAAACGCTATTTTGACCTTAAAAATTCTGGCGACCGTCGTCACAAAAACTGACGACGTCGTCACAAATCAGCGGTCGACAGAACGTGTGACTTTTACCTGAGTTCGTCGACAGAAGTGGCAGTTAACATGTACACACACACACACATACACATACACCCTACATAGCGTCGTCGACAAAGGTAAATGGCCTAAGTGCAAAATCACAAATTTTCAGGAGAGAGAAAAAAATAATTTACATTAACACAAAAAAATAGTTTAAAAAATGTCTTTGCATAAATATCTACATCAGCACTAGTTTGAAGTGCTGCTACGTCTGTTTTTATTAACAGGTGTAAAAATAACGGAAAATAACAATTTTTGTCACTTAGGCCATTTTTCTCTGGCTGTTTAGGTCATTGTACCATTTTCCCTACCTCAGTTAGGCCAAAACACCTTCAGATTTATATCAAAATTGTCAGTTTGCCTGAAATTAGGCCACTTTCACTCATTGTTTTGCCATTTTCCCATTGTAGATAGGCAGTTTTCCTCAACACTTTTTAGGTATCATAGCTTGAGCTTTTTACCCAGGAACATTTAGGCCAATTTTCTTTACACATTTTTGTTGGGCCATTTCGTAACGGTCAAATAACGGTCATTAAACCGTTTTTCACGGAACCAAACAATACCATCTTATGCGGAAAACAAATGCTTAGTCCAAAAATAAAGAAAAACGATTTTCGAAAAAATGTCCCTTAGGCCATTTACCTTTGTCGACGACGATAGTGCTTCAGGAAATTATATGAGTGAATAAGGGCCCTTCAATACAGAGAGAAATGTAGGCTGTTATGGTATATGCAGGTAAGGCGGTTGTACAAACAAAATCTAGTGATCACAACTCTCATTCCACAGCTAACTCATCTAACCTTAGATACCATTCTAGAGCACTACGGTAGGAAACTGCGGTAGTTGGTTTTTTGTTTGTTTGCTTTAAAAAGGTAGGATTTAGAGCCCTTGATGTCGTGTACTGAAAATACAAAGAGTATTGCTGCTATTTGTTTTGATACTAGTAGTAGTATTGTGTAATGCTCATGTTACATGTATTCCCTTGATGTCTGTACAATATACGCATCTTTTTGTGTACTTAATAACCATTTTGGCTGTTGTTCTTTTGTTTGCTCCTTTTAATTTTTTTTAACAAACGAGACAAAAGTATTCGTTGTTATTTCTTACGTCTGCTTGAAATAAATAAACCTGGAATTCCACAAACTCGAACTGTTTTGTTTTCTTAAATGTTCAAGATAACCGATCGTGCATGAAAATAAACAGCAATCAAATTACAAAATTACCTCCCCTAGCTCTCTGTACGACACATAGATCTCCTTGTGTATCCTTGTCAATAATGTTGTTCAATAATGGGGAAAATCCTAAAACGTTACCTGAAATAAAAAGTATCCTTATGATGAACTTCAACTTCACTCACATGACGTCACGCTAGAGAATACCGAATATAAGAATATAGAGAATACATATAGAATAAGAATATAGAGAATACATTAAGTGTTTTCTGAAATAAAACTTAAATGTCAAAATGTATCATACAAACAAAATATAAAATTTTTAGGAGTTTATTTTACACCTAAATTAAATTGGAAATATCATATGAATATTTAATTAATAAAGCAAGACAAAGATTAAATTTATTAAAATTCATAAGTACACAGCCGTTTAGCCATGACACAAAAACTTTACTGCATTTGGCTACATCATTAGTGAGATCCAAATTAATTTACGGACAAGAGGTATATTTTTCTGCACCTTTATATCTTCTCAACAAATTACAAAGAATTACAAAGCATTGATAAATAGTCTCCTCTCTGAAAATCCTTACCGGGAAGAGAGGGGACTATAAACTGATTAAATAAATAAATAAAATAAAAGCATTGACAGCAAATCGATAAAATTAGCTTTGGGTGTACCAATTCATACTAATACTCATAATACATATAAAGAATCAGGTATTATTACCTTTAGCTGAGCAGCGTAAATTAGCCACTTCAACATATGTAATTAGATGTTTGTCTGTAAAAAATTCAGTAACGGATGAACTTTTGAATGTGAGCAGTATGGATTATCCCAAAAGAGCTCAAACTATTCCCTATATTCAAACAATTAAAGATTATAAACAAGATATTATGGCAGCCTGCAATATTGATATTACTTCAATTTCAGTATTACCAGTTATTCCAAAGTTTCCACCTTGGGAACATTTAAATGCACATTTTGACTTAGATTATACTGATTTAACAAAAAATGAGTATTGTCAAATGTTAAAATGTGAAGTTACAGAACACTTAAATAATAAATCTTCATTAAAACAAATTGATATGGGGATTCCTCAAGGTTCTATTATTGCTCCGATTTTATTTTCCCTTCTGATTCATGACCTCCCAAATAATATGTCGAAACACACTAACGTGGTACAATATGCTGACGACATAGCTATTTGGATTAACACAAGTTTGCGAAAAAATAAGGGTAAAAGAGTAGTTACATACATCCAAAATATTTATCAGTTAGAGCTAAATAAAATTAATTCTTATATGATAGCAAATGGGCTTGAATTTTCTGCTGAAAAAACGTGTTTAATATTATTTAACAATGGAGCTAATCCAGACATTTTACCAATACTTGAAATTAATGGCAAAATATTATCTTATACAGATCAGGTAAAATTTTTGGGTGTATATTTTACATCCAAATTAAATTGGAAAACTCACATAGAATATTTGATTAGCAAGGCAACGAAGAGATTAAATTTCCTAAAGCTGTTGTGTACGCAGCCTTGGAGTCAAAATAATAATACTTTATTACATTTGGCCAATACTTTAGTAAGGTCAACACTAACGTATGGTCAAGAAGTGTATTATTTTGCAAGCAAATATTTACTGGACAAATTACAAAGCATAGATAGTCGAGCAATTAAAGCCGCCTTAGGTGTTCCTGTTCATTCAAGTACGTTAAAATCGTATAAAGAAGCTTGTTGTTTAGGTTTCTTAGAACAACTAAAACTAAATGTCTCAAAGTTTGTTATTAGAAGTTTGTCAGTGTCTAATTCAAATAGAGAAGAAATTCTAATAGACTGTAATTTGGATTACCCAAGTAAAGCAAGAGAAATTCCATACCTTCTACCTATTAGAAATTATGTTAGTGCTATTTTTGAAGCATGTCACATCAATTTAAATGGCATTAAAACGCCTCCATTATTTCCTACAATTCCTTCTTGGGAGCACTTAGGTGCAAACATTAATATTGATTTTACTTTAACAAGAAAATCTGAAAATATCAATTAGTTGGTGAGTGAAGTTAGGGAGCACTTATCTTATACACATAAAAATCACTTAAAAATATATACAGATGGATCTGTTTTAGAATCATCTGAAGCTGGTGCTGGTATTGTTATACCTGATTTAAAATTTGAGAAATCTTTTTATATTGGTAAAAATGTCTCAATATTTACAGCAGAGTTGTTTGCCATACAGTGAGCATACAGTCTTTAATTCTAAAGTGAATTTAGCTCAATGGCATTGCAATATATTTCTGATTAGCCTATTACGTTTTTCCAAATTGTATTAGGTGTTGATTCCAAAGCTGTTCTTCATTCATTTCAAACGTGGCATTGTAAGAATCGTTCTGATTATTTATTTGAAATTAAAGCATTAATTCATATTTTGCGGACAAGAGGAACTGATGTCTATTTATGTTGGGTTCCATCCCACTGTGGTATCTTCTGGAACGAAAAAGTAGACAAGAACGGAGCACAGAAAATTAAATGCATCTTTCAGCATCCTGAACTTGAGCTCTCTGCTCATGAAATGATATCTTTAATTGAAAATTACATGCGTTCAGCTTTAAGTTGTGGAGCTCCAGACTTTATTTGTTCAAGACACATAAGTAGGATTATTCACAAATTGAGGGTGAATTCGTGGAATACCAAATTTTCTAAGAATATTTTGTGTGTTTGCAGGCAAAGATTATCTGTGGAACACATTGTACAACAGTGTTCTGTGTTGCTTAATACATATAAGGAAAAACAAATAGTGATTGACAACGACAAACCATTAGATTCTATATTACATCATCATTTAATAGTTGACGTTGCTACGACTATTAGTGAATCTCTGATCAACAAATTGTTATAGAATTTTATTTATTTATTTTATTGTTTATGGACCTTTGCATTTGTTTGTCTGTGCGAGAGAAAGTGTTTTGGTCTAATATCACTCAGCAAGTGAAGAAACGTTAAATAAAAGAATTGAAATTGTAAATAATAATTATTCTAATCATTTAAAAACATTTACTGATGGTAGTGTTTTGGATTCATCAAACTGTGGAGCAGGATTTTTCATACCTTATTTAAATATTCAAAAGTCTTTCTCTCTTGGCCACGGATTTTCAATATTTACGTGTGAATTATATGCAATAATGATGGTACTAGAATACATACTCAGCATTCCTCCTAAAATATTTAATATATTAATTTGTGTTGACTCTAAATCAGTGCTTTATGCTTTAAAAATTGGAAATGTAGAGAGAGAACAGATATAATGTTTGAAGTAAGATATCTTATTCATAGTATTAGAATTAGAGGTATTGGAATTACCTTTTGTTGGGTCCCATCACATTTAGAGATTTATGGTAATGAAATTTCAGATAAATTGGCCAAAAAAGGTGCAATGAAAAGTGAGCATACAGTCTTTAATTCTAAAGTGAATTTACCTCAATTTGAATACTATTCGTTATTAGAACAATACTTCACTAATATAATACCCAAAGTAAATATTGTTAGTTGTTCCAGAACTATTGCTAGGTTAGTATATAAGCTACGCTTGAATTCATGGTGTACAACATATTTGAAAAATGTTACTTGTATATGTGCTGGATCTATTTCCTTACAACATATATTATTTGATTATACTGTGTTAACAGCACTGTACAAAGAAAATGGAATTATTTTAAGTGCACAAGACGGTCTTAGAGTCATCTTATATAGTTCCATGTTACAGGACATCGCGCGCATCATTGTCGGAACAGATTTATTTAAGTTACTATAATTAACAATTTCTATTTGTTTGTTTGTTTATTTGTTTGTTATGGTTGTCTAAAATCACAATGTTGTGAAAAGACGTTAAATTAAAATATTGAATTGAATTTTGAAATATTCCTCATTCCTCCAAATTCAGATAGGTTTTGTATTTTCATTATTTGGAGAGACCAGAATTACTTCTGGCTTCAGCAATGTTTGTAACTACTTGGCTGCGTGTGATTACGTGAAGTAGTTCCTGCCGATGAAGGTGAAGGTGACGAGGTGAAAGCTGGCACGCGCTGACTCAAAGCACCTGTCTTGCAAAGTACACACTTCCGTCTCGCAGTGCCCCTCCGGATAGTTGAGATGAAGGTAATGGAAGAAGGGCTGGTCATTGGAGGTGATAGTGATGGATGGATGGTTGATACGCCCAGTACTCCCGGAAGCAACTTCACCCTGTAAATGATCATATTGCTGTCAGCAAACAGGTTAAATCTGTATATTTAACTAGTACCAGTGGAATGGTGCGTATGGGTTCAGTTTATAAACACACAACACAAAGTCAGACTCCAGCCTGTTATACTTGTCACGAAATGATTTATATCCTAGCTAGCTGGTAACTCAGCTGGCTCTGAAGGCTCAGTGGTGTCTAAATTTATGTGAGGCTTCTTTTACCAACAAAGCCTTGAGCAACAGTTAAAAGTTAGGTCATTGCTTTTAGGGTCCAGCAGAATTCAATGAACAGAATCAGGACGTTTTGGGGGAGTGCGCTATATAAAAACAATAATAAAAAATAAAATCAAAATTCATTAATTCAATTGCCTGCCTACATGCATGTTCTACAGCAAAGGAGACATTGATAAAAGATCAGTGCCAGGAAATAGAGAACAGTCTGACTAAGAACAACAGCAAGAAGGCTTACCAGACTGTGAAGCGGCTGACAAGTGTTAAACAACCCAAGGTCTCCATGATCCAAAGCAAGTCTGGCATATGTCTTACAGAAGAACAAGAAGTCTTGGACAGATGGACAGTGTACTGCTCTGACCTTTACAACCACACACCAAAACGAGACCCATCAGTTCTAGCATGTCCAGAAAACAAAGAGGAAGAAAACAATCCTCCCAATTCTCCAAGAAAAAGTTGAGGCAGCAGTGCAATCACTGAAGAAAGGGAGGTCAGCGGGAGTGGACAACATACCCGCGGAACTGCTACAAGCAGGAGGAGAAGCTATGATTGATGCCCTCACCATTATCTGTAACAAGATTTGGTTGAATTGGGAGTGGCCTACACCATGGACCCAGTCGCTTGTCATCACTCTTCCCAAAAAAAGATAAGCTTCAGGAATGTGAAAATTACCGCACCATCAGCCTCATCAGTCATACCAGCAAGGTCCTCCTGAAAATAATACTCAACAGGTTGAAACCCCAAGCTGAACAAATCATAGCTGAAGAGCAAGCAAGGATTCAGGGCAGGGTGAAGTACCAGTGAACAGATTTTCAACCTCAAAATAATCTGCGGTAAATACCTACAGCACCAAAAACATCTATATCATGTGTTCGTAGACTTCAAAAAAGCGTTTGACCGAGTCTGGCATGCAGCTCTGTAGGCAATCATGAGAGTGTACAACATCAGCCCTAAAATTATTAAAGTCATCAAAAGCCTGTATGACAAGGCTACCAGTGCAGTCCTCCACAACATCGCCACTGGAAACTGGTTCAGAACAACAATCGCCCCCATCCCCGACCTGTACATAGACGGTGTGAAAGTGGAGAGAGTGACAAACTACAAATTCCTGGGGACGATTCTCGACAACAAACTGTCCTTTGACCAAAACACAGCTGCGATAGAAAAGAAATGCCGACCTCGACTGTACTGCCTTCAGAAACTCCGTTCTTTGAACATCAGCCGACCCATTCTTTCTACTTTTAATCGCTGTTTTATTGAATCAGTTTTGACTTTTGGTTTTATCTGCTGGTTTGGAGGGCTAAGTGTAAAGAACAAGAGGGTGCTTGACAGATTGGTGAGAATGTGTGCGAGAGTGACCGGTGAAAGACAAAACAGTTTGAGAGAACTGCATGAATACCGTGTGGTGAGGAAGGCGGGAGTGGTTATGAAAGACACTTCACATGTTTTGGCAAAGTATTATGAAATGTTGCCCTCTGGTCGCAGACTGCGTGTGCCTAAATGTTCTCTCGTAAGAACAAAAAACAGTTTTATTCCAAAATCTATTGAGGTTTTAAATAAGCGCTAAGTAATATTTGTGTATATAAGATCTTGATGTTTGTGATGATGTTTGAGATGTCATTTAATACTGGAAATGTAATATAGATGTAGTCTGCTGTGTACTTGTTTTATCTATGTATGTATTGTTTTAATGTTTCATACCGATCAGCAATTGTATGTCATAATTTCTCTGTTGAGATAATAAAGTATTCTTGAACTTGAACTTAAACAATCGGTGTGCGTCAGGGATGCCTACTCTCTCCAACATTCTTCAACATCTTCCTAGAGTGCATCATGTCAGATGCCATTGCAGATCATGAAGGCACAGTCAGCATAGGGGGAAGAGCAATCTCCAATCTTCGTTTTGCGGATGACATTGATGGATTGGCTGAAGAGGAACAAGAACTTGAACAGCTGGTACAGAGGCTTGACACCACCTCCAGAGCCTATGGAATGGAAGTAAGTGCAGAGAAGACCAAAACGATGACCAACAACACCAATGGCATCAACACGGACATCAAAGTCTAAGGTCAATCCCTTAACACAGAGCATAGCTTCAAATATTTAGGAGCCATTGTTTCAGACCATGGGTCCAGACAGGAAGTCCTCTCCAGGATCACACAAACAACTGCTAACCTGGCGAGGTTGAAGCCAATTTGGAAAGACAGAACCATCAGTCTACATTCCAAGGTAAGGCTGCTGCGCTCCCTTGTTTTCTCCATCTTCCTAAATGCTTGCGAAACATTGACCCTCACAGCAGATCTCCAACGAAGAATACAAAGCATGGAGGTGAGGTGCTACAGAAGACTTCTGGGCATTTCCTATACCCAGCACATCACCAACGACAAAGTCCGACAGACCATCACACAACCCATTGGACAATACGATGATCTGCTCACAGTGGGAAAAAAACGGAAACTCTGATAGTATGGCCACGTCATCAGATCATCAGGTCTTGCAAAGACCATCCTGCAAGGCACAGTGCAAGGAGGTAGAAGAAGAGGGAGACCAAGAAAGAGGTGGAAGGACAACATTCGAGAATGGACTGGTTTGAAATTGAGCGAAACAATCAGGGTTGCTGAGGACAGGGGAAGATGGAGTACGCTGGTTAAACGAAAATCTGTGGTGCCCCTACGACCTTCGAGTTACGGGATAGTATAGGATAGGATCGGATAGTGTGAGAGAGTGCGTTCGCATGCGTGTGAGCGCATGCAAGTTTTGTAGTATGCTTGTGAATGTTGTAGTGATACTCGGGTCCGCGGTAGACTCCTAAAATATGTTAGTCTACTACATGGTTATACTCACCTGTAGTCGTAGTGATGACCGGCCACTGTAGCTTAGTAGCAAAGGCTAAGGACTCTGTCTCGTACCGCAGTAGCAATAGGAATAGGAATGCCCCCGCTAGCAGCAATACTATTACAGGCTTGCAGCAATACTATTACAGGTTACAGGCTAGCAGCAATACTTTTACAGGTTACAGGCTAGCAGCAATACTATTACAGGTTACAGGCTAGCTGCAATACTATTACAGGTTACAGGCTAGCAGCAATACTATTACAGGTTACAGGCTAGCAGCAATACTATTACAGGTTACAGGCTAGCAGCAATATTATTACAAGCTAGCAGCAATACTAATACAGGTTACAGGCTAGCAGCAATACTATTACAGGTTACAGGCTAGCAGCAATACTATTACAGGTTACAGGCTAGCAGCAATACTATTACAGGTTACAGGCTAGCAGCAATACTACTACAGGTTACAGGCTAGCAGCAATACTATTACAGGCTAGCAGCAATACTATTACAGGTTACACGCTTGCAGCAATACTATTACAGGTTACAGGCTAGCAGCAATACTATTACAGGCTAGCAGCATAACTGTTACAGGTTACAGGCTAGCAGCAATACTGTTACAGGTTACAGGCTAGCAGCAATACTATTACAGGTTACAGGCTAGCATCAATACTATTACAGGTTACAGGCTAGCAGCAATACTATTACAGGCTAGCAGCAATAATATTACATGTTACAGGCTAGCAGCAATACTATTACAGGTTACAGGCTAGCAGCAATACTATTACAGATTACAGGCTAGCAGCAATACTATTACAAACTACAGGCTAGCAGCAATACTATTACAGGCTAGCAGCAATATTATTACAGGTTACAAGCTAGTAGCATTACTATTACAGGCTAGCAGCAATACTATTACAGGCTAGCAGCAATACGATTACAGGCTAGCAGCAATACTATTAAAGGCTAGCAGCAATACTATTACAGGCTAGCAGCAATACTATTACAGGTTACAGGCTATCAGTAATAATTTTACAGGTTACAGGCTAGCAGGAATACTATTATAGGTTACAGGCTAGCTGCAATACTATTACAGGTTACAGGCTAGCAGCAATACTATTACAGGCTAGCAGCAATACTATTACAGGTTACACGCTTGCAGCAATACTATTACAGGTTACAGGCTAGCAGCAATACTATTACAGGTTACAGGTTAGCAGCAATACTACTACAGGTTACAGGCTAGCAGCAATATTATTACAGGCTAGCAGCAATACTATTACAGGTTACACGCTTGCAGCAATACTATTACAGGTTACAGGCTAGCAGCAATTCTATTACAGGATAGCAGCATAACTGTTACAGGTTACAGGCTAGCAGCAATACTGTTACAGGTTAAAGGCTAGCAGCAATACTATTACAGGTTACAGGCTAGCATCAATACTATTACAGGTTACAGGCTAGCAGCAATACTATTTCAGGTTACAGGCTAGCAGCAATACTATTACAGGCTAGCAGCATAACTGTTACAGGTTACAGGCTAGCAGCAATACTGTTACAGGTTACAGGCTAGCATCAATACTATTACAGGTTACAGGCTAGCAGCAATACTATTACAGGTTACAGGCTAGCAGCAATATTATTGAAGCCTAGCAGCAATACTATTACAGGTTACAGGCTAGCAGCAATACTATTACAGGATACAGGCTAGCAGCAATTTTATTACAGGTTGATGGCTAGCAGCAATTCTATTACAGGCTAGCAGCAATACTATTACAGGTTACAGGCTACCAGCAATACTATTATAGGTTACAGGCCATCAGCAATACTATTACAGGTTACAGGCTAGCAGCAGTACTATTACAGGTTACAGGCAAGCATCAATACTATTACAGGTTACAGGCTAGCAGCAATACTATTACAGGCTAGCAGCAATAATATTACATGTTACAGGCAAGCAGCAATACTATTACAGGTTACAGGCTAGCAGCAATACTATTACAGGCTAGCAGCAATAATATTACATGTCACAGGCAAGCAGCAATACTATTACAGGTTACAGGCTAGCAGCAATATTATTACAGGTTACAGGCTAGCAGCAATACTTTTACAGGTTACAGGCTAGCAGCAATACTATTAAAGGCTAGCAGCAATACTATTACAGGCTAGCAGCAATACTATTACAGGTTACAGGCTATCAGTAATAATTTTACAGGTTACAGGCTAGCAGGAATACTATTACAGGTTACAGGCTAGCAGCAATACTATTACAGGTTACAGGCTAGCAGCAATACTACTACAGGTTACAGGCTAGCAGCAATACTATTACCGGGTAGCAGCAATACTATTACAGGTTACACGCTTGCAGCAATACATTTACAGGTTACAGGCTAGCAGCAATACTATTACAGGCTAGCAGCATAACTGTTACAGGTTACAGGCTAGCAGCAATACGGTTACAGGTTACAGGCTAGCAGCAATATTATTACAGGTTACAGGCTAGCATCAATACTAATACAGGTTACAGGCTAGCAGCAATACTATTACAGGCTAGCAGCAATACTATTACTGGTTACAGGCTAGCAGTAATACTATTACAGGTTACAGGCTAACAGCAAAACTATTACAAACTACAGGCTAGCAGCAATACTATTACAGGTTACAGGTTAGTAGCAATACTTTTACAGGTTACAGGCTAACAGCAATACTATTACATGTTACAGGCTAGCAGCAATACTATTACAGGATAGCAGCAATACTATTACTGGTTACAGGCTAGCAGTAATACTATTACAGGCTTCCAACAATACTATTACAGGTTACAGGCTAGCAGCAATATTATTACAGGTTACAGGCTAGCAGCAATACTATTACAGGTTAGAGGCTAGCAGCAATACTATTACAGGTTACAGGCTAGCAGCAATACTATTACAGGTTACAGGCTAGCAGCAATACTTTTAAAGGTTACAGGCTAGCAGCAATACTTTTACAGGTTACAGGCTAGCAGCAATACTATTACAGGCTAGCAGCAATACTATTACAGGTTACAGGCTAGCAGCAATACTATTACAGTTTACAGGCTAACAGCAATACTATTTTAGGTTACAGGCTAGCAGCAATACTATTACAGGTTACAGGCTAGCAGCAATACTATTACAGGTTACAGGCTAGCAGCAATACTAGTACAGGTTACAGGCTAGCAGCAATACTCATACAGGTTACAGGCTAGCAGCAATACTATTAAAGGTTACAGGCTAGCAGCAATACTATTACAGGATACAGGCTAGCAGCAATACTATTACAGGTTACAGGCTAGCAGCAATACTGTTACAGGTTACAGGCTAGCAGCAATACCATCACAGGTTACAAGCTAGCAGCAATACTATTGCAGGCTAGCAGCAATACTATTACAGGTTACAGGCTAGCAGCATTACCATTACAGGTTACAGGCTAGCAGCAATACTATTACAGGCTAGCAGCAATACTATTACAGTTTACAGGCTAGCAGCAATACTATTACAGGTTACAGGCGAGCAGCAATACTATTACAGGTTACAGGCTAGCAGCAATATTATTGAAGCCTAGCAGCAATACTATTACAGGTTACAGGCTAGCAGCAATACTATTACAGGATACAGGCTAGCAGCAATTTTATTACAGGTTGATGGCTAGCAGCAATTTTATTACAGGCTAGCAGCAATACTATTACAGGTTACAGGCTACCAGCAATACTATTATAGGTTACAGGCCATCAGCAATACTATTACAGGTTACAGGCTAGCAGCAGTACTATTACAGGTTACAGGCTAGCAGCAATATTATTACAGGCTAGCAGCAATACTATTACAGGTTACAGGCTAGCATCAATACTATTACAGGTTACAGGCTAGCAGCAAAACTATTACAGGTTACAGGCTAGCAGCAATACTATTACAGGTTACAGGCTAGCAGCAATACTATTACAGGTTACAGGTTAGCAGCAATACTACTACAGGTTACAGGCTAGCAGCAATACTATTACAGGCTAGCAGCAATACTATTACAGGTTACACGCTTGCAGCAATACTATTACAGGTTACAGGCTAGCAGCAATACTATTACAGGATAGCAGCATAACTGTTACAGGTTACAGGCTAGCAGCAATACTGTTACAGGTTAAAGGCTAGCAGCAATACTATTACAGGTTACAGGCTAGCATCAATACTATTACAGGTTACAGGCTAGCAGCAATACTATTACAGGTTACAGGCTAGCAGCAATAATATTACAGGCTAGCAGCATAATTGTTACAAGTTACAGGCTAGCAGCAATACTGTTACAGGTTACAGGCTAGCAGCAATACTATTACAGGTTACAGGCAAGCATCAATACTATTACAGGTTACAGGCTAGCAGCAATACTATTACAGGCTAGCAGCAATAATATTACATGTTACAGGCAAGCAGCAATACTATTACAGGTTACAGGCTAGCAGCAATATTATTACAGGTTACAGGCTAGCAGCAATACTTTTACAGGTTACAGGCTAGCAGCAATACTATTACAGGTTACAGGCTAGCTGCAATACTATTACAGGTTACAGGCTAGCAGCAATACTATTACAGGTTACAGGCTAGCAGCAATACTATTACAGGTTACAGGCTAGCAGCAATATTACTACAAGCTAGCAGCAATACTAATACAGGTTACAGGCTAGCAGCAATACTATTACAGGTTACAGGCTAGCAGCAATACTATTACAGGTTACAGGCTAGCAGCAATACTATTACAGGTTACAGGCTAGCAGCAATACTACTACAGGTTACAGGCTAGCAGCAATACTATTACAGGCTAGCAGCAATACTATTACAGGTTACACGCTTGCAGCAATACTATTACAGGTTACAGGCTAGCAGCAATACTATTACAGGCTAGCAGCATAACTGTTACAGGTTACAGGCTAGCAGCAATACTGTTACAGGTTACAGGCTAGCAGCAATACTATTACAGGTTACAGGCTAGCATCAATACTATTACAGGTTACAGGCTAGCAGCAATACTATTACAGGCTAGCGGCAATAATATTACATGTTACAGGCTAGCAGCAATACTATTACAGGTTACAGGCTAGCAGCAATACTATTACAGGTTACAGGCTAGCAGCAATACTATTACAAACTACAGGCTAGCAGCAATACTATTACAGGCTAGCAGCAATATTATTACAGGTTACAAGTTAGTAGCATTACTATTACAGGCTAGCAGCAATACTATTACAGGCTAGCAGCAATACGATTACAGGCTAGCAGCAATACTATTAAAGGCTAGCAGCAATACTATTACAGGCTAGCAGCAATACTATTACAGGTTACAGGCTATCAGTAATAATTTTACAGGTTACAGGCTAGCAGGAATACTATTATAGGTTACAGGCTAGCTGCAATACTATTACAGGTTACAGGCTAGCAGCAATACTATTACAGGCTAGCAGCAATACTATTACAGGTTACACGCTTGCAGCAATACTATTACAGGTTACAGGCTAGCAGCAATACTATTACAGGTTACAGGTTAGCAGCAATACTACTACAGGTTACAGGCTAGCAGCAATATTATTACAGGCTAGCAGCAATACTATTACAGGTTACACGCTTGCAGCAATACTATTACAGGTTACAGGCTAGCAGCAATACTATTACAGGATAGCAGCATAACTGTTACAGGTTACAGGCTAGCAGCAATACTGTTACAGGTTAAAGGCTAGCAGCAATACTATTACAGGTTACAGGCTAGCATCAATACTATTACAGGTTACAGGCTAGCAGCAATACTATTTCAGGTTACAGGCTAGCAGCAATACTATTACAGGCTAGCAGCATAACTGTTACAGGTTACAGGCTAGCAGCAATACTGTTACAGGTTACAGGCTAGCAGCAATACTATTACAGGTTACAGGCAAGCATCAATACTATAACAGGTTACAGGCTAGCAGCAATATTATTACAGGCTATCAGCAATACTATTACAGGTTACAGGCTATCAGCAATACTATTACATGTTACAGGCTAGCAGCAATACTATTACAGGTTACAGGCTAGCATCAATACTATTACAGGTTACAGGCTAGCAGCAATACTATTACAGGTTACAGGCTAGCAGCAATACTACTACAGGTTACAGGCTAGCAGCAATACCATTACAGGCTAGCAGCAATACTATTACAGGTTACACGCTTGCAGCAATACTATTACAGGTTACAGGCTAGCAGCAATACTATTACAGGCTAGCAGCATAACTGTTACAGGTTACAGGCTAGCAGCAATACTGTTACAGGTTACAGGCTAGCAGCAATATTATTACAGGTTACAGGCTAGCATCAATACTAATACAGGTTACAGGCTAGCAGCAATACTATTACAGGCTAGCAGCAATACTATTACTGGTTACAGGCTAGCAGTAATACTATTACAGGTTACAGGCTAACAGCAAAACTATTACAAACTACAGGCTAGCAGCAATACTATTACAGGTTACAGGTTAGTAGCAATACTTTTACAGGTTACAGGCTAACAGCAATACTATTACAGGTTACAGGCTAGCAGCAATACTATTACAGGATAGCAGCAATACTATTACTGGTTACAGGCTAGCAGTAATACTATTACAGGCTTCCAACAATACTATTACAGGTTACAGGCTAGCAGCAATATTATTACAGGTTACAGGCTAGCAGCAATACTATTACAGGTTAGAGGCTAGCAGCAATACTATTACAGGTTACAGGCTAGCAGCAATACTATTACAGGTTACAGGCTAGCAGCAATACTTTTAAAGGTTACAGGCTAGCAGCAATACTTTTACAGGTTACAGGCTAGCAGCAATACTATTACAGGCTAGCAGCAATACTATTACAGGTTACAGGCTAGCAGCAATACTATTACAGTTTACAGGCTAGCAGCAATACTCATACAGGTTACAGGCTAGCAGCAATACTATTAAAGGTTACAGGCTAGCAGCAATACTATTACAGGATACAGGCTAGCAGCAATACTATTACAGGTTACAGGCTAGCAGCAATACTGTTACAGGTTACAGGCTAGCAGCAATACCATCACAGGTTACAAGCTAGCAGCAATACTATTGCAGGCTAGCAGCAATACTATTACAGGTTACAGGCTAGCAGCATTACCATTACAGGTTACAGGCTAGCAGCAATACTATTACAGGCTAGCAGCAATACTATTACAGGTTACAGGCTAGCAGCAATACTATTACAGGTTACAGGCGAGCAGCAATACTATTACAGGTTACAGGTTAGCAGCAATATTATTGAAGCCTAGCAGCAATACTATTACAGGTTACAGGCTAGCAGCAATACTATTACAGGATACAGGCTAGCAGCAATTTTATTACAGGTTGATGGCTAGCAGCAATTCTATTACAGGCTAGCAGCAATACTATTACAGGTTACAGGCTACCAGCAATACTATTATAGGTTACAGGCCATCAGCAATACTATTACAGGTTACAGGCTAGCAGCAGTACTATTACAGGTTACAGGCTAGCAGCAATATTATTACAGGCTAGCAGCAATACTATTACAGGTTACAGGCTAGCAGCAATACTATTACAGGTTACAGGCTAGCAGCAAAACTATTACAGGTTACAGGCTAGCAGCAATACTATTACAGGTTACAGGCTAGCAGCAATACTATTACAGGTTACAGGTTAGCAGCAATACTACTACAGGTTACAGGCTAGCAGCAATACTATTACAGGCTAGCAGCAATACTATTACAGGTTACACGCTTGCAGCAATACTATTACAGGTTACAGGCTAGCAGCAATACTATTACAGGATAGCAGCATAACTGTTACAGGTTACAGGCTAGCAGCAATACTGTTACAGGTTAAAGGCTAGCAGCAATACTATTACAGGTTACAGGCTAGCATCAATACTATTACAGGTTACAGGCTAGCAGCAATACTATTACAGGTTACAGGCTAGCAGCAATACTATTACAGGCTAGCAGCATAATTGTTACAAGTTACAGGCTAGCAGCAATACTGTTACAGGTTACAGGCTAGCATCAATACTATTACAGGTTACAGGCTAGCAGCAATACTATTACAGGCTAGCAGCAATAATATTACATGTTACAGGCTAACAGCAAAACTATTACAAACTACAGGCTAGCAGCAATACTATTACAGGTTACAGGTTAGTAGCAATACTTTTACAGGTTACAGGCTAACAGCAATACTATTACAGGTTACAGGCTAGCAGCAATACTATTACAGGATAGCAGCAATACTATTACTGGTTACAGGCTAGCAGTAATACTATTACAGGCTTCCAACAATACTATTACAGGTTACAGGCTAGCAGCAATATTATTACAGGTTACAGGCTAGCAGCAATACTATTACAGGTTAGAGGCTAGCAGCAATACTATTACAGGTTACAGGCTAGCAGCAATACTATTACAGGTTACAGGCTAGCAGCAATACTTTTAAAGGTTACAGGCTAGCAGCAATACTTTTACAGGTTACAGGCTAGCAGCAATACTATTACAGGTTACAGGCTAGCAGCAATACTATTACAGGATACAGGCTAGCAGCAATTTTATTACAGGTTGATGGCTAGCAGCAATTCTATTACAGGCTAGCAGCAATACTATTACAGGTTACAGGCTACCAGCAATACTATTATAGGTTACAGGCCATCAGCAATACTATTACAGGTTACAGGCTAGCAGCAGTACTATTACAGGTTACAGGCTAGCAGCAATATTATTACAGGCTAGCAGCAATACTATTACAGGTTACAGGCTAGCAGCAATACTATTACAGGTTACAGGCTAGCAGCAAAACTATTACAGGTTACAGGCTAGCAGCAATACTATTACAGGTTACAGGCTAGCAGCAATACTATTACAGGTTACAGGTTAGCAGCAATACTACTACAGGTTACAGGCTAGCAGCAATACTATTACAGGCTAGCAGCAATACTATTACAGGTTACACGCTTGCAGCAATACTATTACAGGTTACAGGCTAGCAGCAATACTATTACAGGATAGCAGCATAAATGTTACAGGTTACAGGCTAGCAGCAATACTGTTACAGGTTAAAGGCTAGCAGCAATACTATTACAGGTTACAGGCTAGCATCAATACTATTACAGGTTACAGGCTAGCAGCAATACTATTACAGGTTATAGGCTAGCAGCAATACTATTACAGGCTAGCAGCATAATTGTTACAAGTTACAGGCTAGCAGCAATACTGTTACAGGTTACAGGCTAGCATCAATACTATTACAGGTTACAGGCTAGCAGCAATACTATTACAGGCTAGCAGCAATAATATTACATGTTACAGGCTAACAGCAAAACTATTACAAACTACAGGCTAGCAGCAATACTATTACAGGTTACAGGTTAGTAGCAAAACTTTTACAGGTTACAGGCTAACAGCAATACTATTACAGGTTACAGGCTAGCAGCAATACTATTACAGGATAGCAGCAATACTATTACTGGTTACAGGCTAGCAGTAATACTATTACAGGCTTCCAACAATACTATTACAGGTTACAGGCTAGCAGCAATATTATTACAGGTTACAGGCTAGCAGCAATACTATTACAGGTTAGAGGCTAGCAGCAATACTATTACAGGTTACAGGCTAGCAGCAATAATATTACAGGTTACAGGCTAGCAGCAATACTTTTAAAGGTTACAGGCTAGCAGCAATACTTTTACAGGTTACAGGCTAGCAGCAATACTATTACAGGCTAGCAGCAATACTATTACAGGTTACAGGCTAGCAGCAATACTATTACAGTTTACAGGCTAACAGCAATACTATTTTAGGTTACAGGCTAGCAGCAATACTATTACAGGTTACAGGCTAGCAGCAATACTATTACAGGTTACAGGCTAGCAGCAATACTAGTACAGGTTACAGGCTAGCAGCAATACTCATACAGGTTACAGGCTAGCAGCAATACTATTAAAGGTTACAGGCTAGCAGCAATACTATTACAGGATACAGGCTAGCAGCAATACTGTTACAGGTTACAGGCTAGCAGCAATACCATCACAGGTTACAAGCTAGCAGCAATACTATTGCAGGCTAGCAGCAATACTATTACAGGTTACAGGCTAGCAGCATTACCATTACAGGTTACAGGCTAGCAGCAATACTATTACAGGCTAGCAGCAATACTATTACAGGTTACAGGCTAGCAGCAATACTATTACAGGTTACAGGCGAAGCAGCAATACTATTACAGGTTACAGGCTAGCAGCAATATTATTGAAGCCTAGCAGCAATACTATTACAGGTTACAGGCTAGCAGCAATACTATTACAGGATACAGGCTAGCAGCAATTTATTACAGGTTGATGGCTAGCAGCAATTCTATTACAGGCTAGCAGCAATACTATTACAGGTTACAGGCTAGCCAGCAATACTATTATAGGTTACAGGCCATCAGCAATACTATTACAGGTTACAGGCTAGCAGCAGTACTATTACAGGTTACAGGCTAGCAGCAATATTATTACAGGCTAGCAGCAATACTATTACAGGTTACAGGCTAGCAGCAATACTATTACAGGTTACAGGCTAGCAGCAAAACTATTACAGGTTACAGGCTAGCAGCAATACTATTACAGGTTACAGGCTAGCAGCAATACTATTACAGGTTACAGGTTAGCAGCAATACTACTACAGGTTACAGGCTAGCAGCAATACTATTACAGGCTAGCAGCAATACTATTACAGGTTACACGCTTGCAGCAATACTATTACAGGTTACAGGCTAGCAGCAATACTATTACAGGATAGCAGCATAACTGTTACAGGTTACAGGCTAGCAGCAATACTGTTACAGGTTAAAGGCTAGCAGCAATACTATTACAGGTTACAGGCTAGCATCAATACTATTACAGGTTACAGGCTAGCAGCAATACTATTACAGGTTACAGGCTAGCAGCAATACTATTACAGGCTAGCAGCATAATTGTTACAAGTTACAGGCTAGCAGCAATACTGTTACAGGTTACAGGCTAGCATCAATACTATTACAGGTTACAGGCTAGCAGCAATACTATTACAGGCTAGCAGCATAATTGTTACAAGTTACAGGCTAGCAGCAATACTGTTACAGGTTACAGGCTAGCATCAATACTATTACAGGTTACAGGCTAGCAGCAATACTATTACAGGCTAGCAGCAATAATATTACATGTTACAGGCTAACAGCAAAACTATTACAAACTACAGGCTAGCAGCAATACTATTACAGGTTACAGGTTAGTAGCAAAACTTTTACAGGTTACAGGCTAACAGCAATACTATTACAGGTTACAGGCTAGCAGCAATACTATTACAGGATAGCAGCAATACTATTACTGGTTACAGGCTAGCAGTAATACTATTACAGGCTTCCAACAATACTATTACAGGTTACAGGCTAGCAGCAATATTATTACAGGTTACAGGCTAGCAGCAATACTATTACAGGTTAGAGGCTAGCAGCAATACTATTACAGGTTACAGGCTAGCAGCAATAATATTACAGGTTACAGGCTAGCAGCAATACTTTTAAAGGTTACAGGCTAGCAGCAATACTTTTACAGGTTACAGGCTAGCAGCAATACTATTACAGGCTAGCAGCAATACTATTACAGGTTACAGGCTAGCAGCAATACTATTACAGGTTACAGGCTAACAGCAATACTATTTTAGGTTACAGGCTAGCAGCAATACTATTACAGGTTACAGGCTAGCAGCAATACTATTACAGGTTACAGGCTAGCAGCAATACTAGTACAGGTTACAGGCTAGCAGCAATACTCATACAGGTTACAGGCTAGCAGCAATACTATTAAAGGTTACAGGCTAGCAGCAATACTATTACAGGATACAGGCTAGCAGCAATACTATTACAGGTTACAGGCTAGCAGCAATACTGTTACAGGTTACAGGCTAGCAGCAATACCATCACAGGTTACAAGCTAGCAGCAATACTATTGCAGGCTAGCAGCAATACTATTACAGGTTACAGGCTAGCAGCATTACCATTACAGGTTACAGGCTAGCAGCAATACTATTACAGGCTAGCAGCAATACTATTACAGGTTACAGGCTAGCAGCAATACTATTACAGGTTACAGGCGAGCAGCAATACTATTACAGGTTACAGGCTAGCAGCAATATTATTGAAGCCTAGCAGCAATACTATTACAGGTTACAGGCTAGCAGCAATACTATTACAGGATACAGGCTAGCAGCAATTTTATTACAGGTTGATGGCTAGCAGCAATTCTATTACAGGCTAGCAGCAATACTATTACAGGTTACAGGCTACCAGCAATACTATTATAGGTTACAGGCCATCAGCAATACTATTACAGGTTACAGGCTAGCAGCAGTACTATTACAGGTTACAGGCTAGCAGCAATATTATTACAGGCTAGCAGCAATACTATTACAGGTTACAGGCTAGCAGCAATACTATTACAGGTTACAGGCTAGCAGCAAAACTATTACAGGTTACAGGCTAGCAGCAATACTATTACAGGTTACAGGCTAGCAGCAATACTATTACAGGTTACAGGTTAGCAGCAATACTACTACAGGTTACAGGCTAGCAGCAATACTATTACAGGCTAGCAGCAATACTATTACAGGTTACACGCTTGCAGCAATACTATTACAGGTTACAGGCTAGCAGCAATACTATTACAGGATAGCAGCATAACTGTTACAGGTTACAGGCTAGCAGCAATACTGTTACAGGTTAAAGGCTAGCAGCAATACTATTACAGGTTACAGGCTAGCATCAATACTATTACAGGTTACAGGCTAGCAGCAATACTATTACAGGTTACAGGCTAGCAGCAATACTATTACAGGCTAGCAGCATAATTGTTACAAGTTACAGGCTAGCAGCAATACTGTTACAGGTTACAGGCTAGCATCAATACTATTACAGGTTACAGGCTAGCAGCAATACTATTACAGGCTAGCAGCAATAATATTACATGTTACAGGCAAGCAGCAATACTATTACAGGTTACAGGCTAGCAGCAATACTATTACAGGTTACAGGCTAGCAGCAATACTATTACAAACTAGAGGCTAACAGCTATACTATTACAGGTTACAGGATAGCAGCAATACTTTTACAGGTTACAGGCTAACAGCAATACTATTACAGGTTACAGGCTAGCAGCATAGCTAGTACAGGCTAGCAGGAATACTATTACTGGTTACAGGCTAGCGGTAATACTATTACAGGCTACCAACAATACTATTACAGGTTACAGGCTAGCAGCAATTCTATTACAGGTTACAGGCTAGCAGCAATACTATTACAGGTTACAGGCTAGCAGCAATACTATTAAAGGTTACAGGCTAGCAGCAATACTTTTACAGGTTACAGGCTAGCAGCAATACTATTACAGGCTAGAAGCAATACTATTACAGGTTACAGGCTAGCAGCAATACTATTACAGGTTACAGGCTAACAGCAATACTATTTTAGGTTACAGGCTAGCAGCAATACTATTACAGGTTACAGGCTAGCAGCAATACTATTAAAGATTACATGCTAGCAGCAATACTATTACAGGTTACAGGCTAGCAGCAATACTATTACAGGTTACAGGCTAGCAGCAATACTATTACAGGTTTACAGGCTAGCAGCAATACCATTACAGGTTACAAGCTAGCAGCAATACTATTGCAGGCTAGCAGCAATACTATTACAGGTTACAGGCTAGCAGCATTACCATTACAGGTTACAGGCTAGTAGCAATACTATTACAGGCTAACAGCAATACTACTACAGGTTACAGGCTAGCAGCAATACTATTAAAGGTTACAGGCAAGCAGCAATACTATTACAGGTTACAGGCTAGCAGCAATATTATTAAAGCCTAGCAGCAATACTATTACAGGTTACAGGCTAGCAGCAATACTATTACAGGCTACAGGCTAGCTGCAATACTATTACAGGTTGAAGTTAGCAGCAATTCTATTACAGGCTAGCAGCAATACTATTACAGGTTACAGGCTAGCAACAATACTATTATAGGTTACAGGCCATCAGCAATACTATTACAGGTTACAGGCTAGCAGCAGTACTATTACAGGTTACAGGCTAGCAGCAATATTATTACAGGCTAGCAGCAATACTATTACAGGTTACAGGCTAGCAGCAATACTATTACAGGTTACAGGCTAGCAGCAATACTTTTACAGGTTACAGACTAGCAGCAATACTATTACAGGTTACAGGCTAGCAGCAATATTATTACAGGTTACAGGCTGGCAACAATACTACTACAGGTTACAGGCTAGCAGCAATACTATTACAGGCTAGCAGCAATACTATTACAGGTTACACGCTAGCAGCAATACTATTACAAGTTACAGGCTAGCAGCAATACTATTACAGGCTAGCAGCATAACTGTTACAGGTTACAGGCTAGCAGCAATACTGTTACAGGTTACAGGCTAGTTGCAATACTATTACAGGTTACAGGCTAGCAGCAATAATATTACAGGTTACAGGCTAGCAGCAATACTATTACAGGCTAGCAGCAATACTATCACAGGTTACAGGATAGCAGCAATACTATTACAGGTTACAGGCTGGCAGCAATACTATTACAGGTTACAGGCTAGCAGCAATACTATTACAAAGTACAGGCTAGCAGCAATACTATTACAGGCTAGCAGCAATACTATTACAGGTTACAGGCTAGCAGCAGGACTATTACTGGCTAGCAGCAATACTATTACAGGTTACACCCTAGCAGCAATACTATTACAGGTTACAGGCTAGCAACAATACTATTACAGGCTAGCAGCATAACTGTTACAGGTTACAGGCTAGTACTATTACAGGTTACAGGCTAGCAACAATACTATTACAGGCTAGCAGCATAACTGTTACAGGTTACAGGCTAGCAGCAAAACTGTTACAGGTTACAGGCTAGCAGCAATACTGTTACAGGTTACAGGCTAGCAGCAATACTATTACAGGTTACAGGCTATCAGCAATACTATTACAGGTTACAGGCTAGCAGCAATACTATTACAGGTTACAGGCTAGCAGCAATACTATTACAGGTTACAGGCTAGCAGCAATACTATTACAGGTTACAGGCTAGCAGCAATACTACTACAGGTTACAGGCTAGCAGCGATACTATTACAGGCTAGCAGCAATACTATTACAGGTTACACGCTTGCAGCAATACTATTACATGTAACAGGCTAGCAGCAATACTATTACAGGCTAGCAGCATAACTGTTACAGGTTACAGGCTAGCAGCAATACTGTTACAGGTTACAGGCTAGCAGCAATAATATTACAGGTTACAGGCTAGCATCAATACTATTACAGGTTACAGGCTAGCAGCAATACTATTACAGGCTAGCAGCAATACTATTACAGGTTACAGGCTAACAGCAAAACTATTACAAACTACAGGCTAGCAGCAATACTATTACAGGTTACAGGTTATCAGCAATACTTTTACAGGTTACAGGCTAGCAGCAATACTATTACAGGCTAGCAGCAATACTATTACAGGTTACAGGCTAGCAGCAATACTATTACAGGTTACAGGCTAACAGCAAAACTATTACAATCTACAGGCTAGCAGCAATACTATTACAGGTTACAGGTTAGCAGAAATACTTTTACAGGTTACAGGCTAACAGCAATACTATTACAGGTTACAGGCTAGCAGCAATAATATTACAGGATAGCAGCAATACTATTACTGGTTACAGGCTAGCAGTAATACTATTACAGGCTACCAACAATACTATTACAGGTTACAGGCTAGCAGCAATACTATTACAGGTTACAGGCTAGCAGCAAAACTATTACAGGTTACAGGCTAGCAGCAATACTATTACAGGTTACAGGCTAGCAGCAATACTATTACAGGTTACAGGCTAGCAGCAATACTATTAAAGGTTACAGGTTAGCAGCAATACTTTTACAGGTTACAGGCTAGCAGCAATACTATTACAGGCTAGCAGCAATACTATTACAGGTTACAGGCTAGCAGCAATACTATTACAGGTTACAGGCTAACAGCATAACTATTTTAGGTTACTGGCTAGCAGCAATACTATTACAGGTAACAGGCTAGCAGCAATACTATTACAGGTTACAGGCTAGCAGCAATACTAGTACAGGTTACAGGCTAGCATCAATACTATTACAGGTTACAGGCTAGCAGCAATACTATTACAGGTTACAGGCTAGCAGCAATACTACTACAGGTTACATGCTAGCAGCAATACTAATACAGGCTAGCAGCAATACTATTACAGGTTACACGCTTGCAGCAATACTATTACAGGTTACAGGCTAGCAGCAATACTATTACAGGCTAGCAGCATAACTGTTACAGGTTACAGGCTAGCAGCAATACTGTTACAGGTTACAGGCTAGCAGCAATACTATTACAGGTTACAGGCTAGCATCAATACTATTACAGGTTACAGGCTAGCAGCAATACTATTACAGGCTAGCAGCAATACTATTACTGGTTACAGGCTAGCAGTAATACTATTACAGGTTACAGGCTAACAGCAAAACTATTACAAACTACAGGCTAGCAGCAATACTATTACAGGTTACAGGTTAGCAGCAATACTTTTACAGGTTACAAGCTAACAGCAATACTATTACAGGTTTCAGGCTAGCAGCAATACTATTACAGGATAGCAGCAATACTATTACTGGTTACAGGCTAGCAGTAATACTATTACAGGCTACCAACAATACTATTACAGGTTACAGGCTAGCAGCAATACTATTACAGGTTACAGGCTAGCATCAATACTATTACAGGTTAGAGGCTAGCAGCAATACTATTACAGGTTACAGGCTAGCAGCAATACTATTACAGGTTACAGGCTAGCAGCAATACTATTACAGGTTACAGGCTAGCAGCAATACTATTACAGGTTACAGGCTAGCAGCAATACTATTACAGGCTAGCAGCAATACTATTACAGGTTACAGGCTAGCAGCAATACTATTACAGGTTACAGGCTAGCAGCAATACTATTACAGGTTACAGGCTAGCAGCAATACTATTACAGGTTACAGGCTAGCAGCAATACTATTACAGGCTAGCAGCAATACTATTACAGGTTTACAGGCTAGCAGCAATACTATTACAGGTTACAGGCTAGCAGCAATACTATTACAGGTTACAGGCTAGCAGCAATACTATTACAGGTTACAGGCTAGCAGCAATACTATTACAGGTTACAGGCTAGCAGCAATACTATTACAGGTTACAGGCTAGCAGCAATACTATTACAGGTTACAGGCTAGCAGCAATACTATTACAGGTTACAGGCTAGCAGCAATACTATTACAGGCTAGCTGCTAGCATACTATACAGTTTACAGGCTAGCAGCAATACTATTACAGGTTACAGGCTAGCAGCAATACTATTACAGGTTACAGGCTAGCAGCAATACTATTACAGGTTACAGGCTAGCAGCAATACTATTACAGGTTACAGGCTAGCAGCAATACTATTACAGGTTACAGGCGCAGCAATACTATTACAGGTTACAGGTAGCAGCAATACTATTACAGGTTAAAGCCTAGCAGCAATAAAATTACAGGTTACAGGCTACCAGCAATACTATTACTGGCTACAGGCTAGCAGCAATACTATTACAGTTGAAGGCTAGCTATAGCAGCAATTCTATTACAGGCTAGCAGAATACTATTACAGGTTAAGAGCTAGCAGCAATACTATTATAGGAAACAGGGTAGCAGCAATACTATAACAGGTTACAGGCTAGCAGC
>CM072514.1:7937392-7959859 GCA_036898135.1 Oncomelania hupensis | reverse complement strand
GCTGCTAGCCTGTAACCTGTAATAGTATTGCTGCTAGCCTGTAACCTGTAATAGTATTGCTGCTAGCCTGTAACCTGTAATAGTATTGCCGCTAGCCTGTAACAGTATTGCTGCTAGCCTGTAACCTGTAATAGTATTGCTGCTAGCCTGTAACCTGTAATAGTATTGCTGCTAGCCTGTAATAGTATTGCTGCTAGCCTGTAACCTGTAATAGTATTTCTGCTAGCGTGTAACCTGTAATAGTATTGCTGCTAGCCTGTAACCTGTAATAGTATTGCTGCTAGCCTGTAACCTGTAATAGTATTGCTGCTAGCCTGTAACCTGTAATAGTATTGCTGCTAGCCTGTAACTTGTAATAGTATTGCTGCTAGCCTGAAACCTGTATTAGTATTGCTGCTAGCCTGTAACCTGTAATAGTATTGCTGCTAGCCTGTAACCTGTAATAGTATTGCTGCTAGCCTGTAATAGTATTGCTGCTAGCCTGTAACCTGTAATAGTATTGCTGCTAGCCTGTAACCTGTAATAGTATTTCTGCTAGCCTGTAACCTGTAATAGTATTGCTGCTAGCCTGTAAAAGTATTGCTGCTAGCCTGTAACCTGTAATAGTATTGCTGCTAGCCTGTAATAGTATTGCTGCTAGCCTGTAACCTTTAATAGTATTGCTGTATTGCCTCTGACCTGTAATAGTATTGCTGCTAGCCTGTAACCTGTAATAGTATTGCTGTTAGCCTGTAACCTGTAATAATATTGCTGTTAGCCTGTAATCTGTAATAGTATTGCTTCTAGCCTGTAATATTAATGCTGCTAGCCTGTAACCTGTAATAGTATTGCTGCTAGCCTGTGATAGTATTGCTGCTAGCCTGTAATAGTATTTCTGCTAGCCTGTAACCTGTAAAAGTATTGCTGCTGACCTGTAACCTGTAATAGTTTTGCTGCTAGCCTGTAACCTGTAATAGTATTGCTGCTAGACTGTAACCTGTAATAGTATTGCTGCTAGCCTGTAACCTGTTATAGTATTGCTGCTAGCCTGTAATAGTATTGCTGCTAGCCTGTAACCTTTAATAGTATTGCTGCTAGCCTGTAACCTGTAATAGTATTGCTGCTAGCCTGTATCCTGTAATAGTATTGCTGCTAGCCTGTAACATGTAATAGTATTACTGCTAGCCTGTAACCTGTAATAGTATTGCTGCAAACCTGTTATAGTATTGCTGCTAGCCTGTAATAGAATTGCTGCTAGCCTGTAACCTGTAATAGTATTTCTGCTAGCTTGTAACCTGTAATAGCATTGCTGTTAGCCTGTAATAGTATTGCTGCTAGCCTGTAATAGTATTGCTGCTTGCCTGTAACCTGTAATAGTATTGCTGTTAGCCTGTAACCTGTAATAGTATTGCTGCTAGCCTGTAACCTCTAATAGTATTGCTGCTAGCCTGTAAAAGTGTTGCTGCTAGCCTTTAACCTGTAATAATATTGCTGCTAGCCTCTAAAAGTATTGCTGCTAGCCTGTAAACTGTAATAGTTTTGCTGCTAGACTGTAACCTGTAATAGTATTGCTGCTAGCCTGTAACCTGTAATAGTATTGCTGCTAGCCTGTAACCTGTAATAGCATTGCTGCTAGCCTGTAATAGTATTGCTGCTAGCCTGTAACCTGTAATAGTATTGCTGCTAGCCTGTAATAGTATTGCTGCTAGCCTGTAACTTGTAATGTTATTGCTGCTTGCCTGTAATAGTATTGCTGCTAGCTGTAACCTGTAATAGTATTGCTGCTAGCCAGTAACCTGTAATAGTATTGCTGCTAGCCTGTAACCTGTAATATTATTGCTGCTAGCCTGTAACCTGTAATAGTATTGCTGCTAGCCTTTAACCTGTAATAATATTGCTGCTAGCCTGTAATAGTATTGCTGCTAGCCTGTAACCTGTAATAGTATTGCTGCTAAGCCTGTAACCTGTAATAGTATTGCTGCTAGCCTGTATTAGTATTGCTGTTAGCCTGTAATACTATTGCTGCTAGCCTGTAACCTGTAATAGTATTGCTGCTAGCCTGTAACCTGTAATAGTATTGCTGCTAGCCTGTAATAGTATTGCTGCTAGCCTGTAACCTGTAAAAGTATTGCTGCTAGCCTGTAACCTGTAATAGTATTCCTGCTAGCCTGTAACCTGTAAAAGTATTTCTGCTAGCCTGTAACCTGTAATAGTATTGCTGCTAGCCTGTAACCTGTAATAGTATTGCTGCTCGCCTGTAATGGTATTGCTGCTAGCCTGTAATAGTATTGCTGCTAGCCTTTAACCTGTAATAGTATTGCTGCTAGCCTGTAATAGTATTTCTGCTAGCCTGTAACCTGTAATAGTATTGCTGCTAGCCTGTAATAGTATTGCTGATAGCCTGTAACCTGTAATAGTATTGCTGCTAGCCTGTAACCTGTAATAGTATTGCTGCTACCCTGTTACCTGTAATAGTATTGCTGCTAGCCTGTAATAGTATTGCTGCTAGCCTGTAACCTGTAATAGTATTGCTGCTAGCCTGTAATAGTATTGCTGCTAGCCTGTAATAGTATTCCTGCTAGCCTTTAATAGTATTGCTGCTACCCTGTAAGAGTATTGCTGCTTGCCTGTAATAGTATTGCTGCTAGCCTGTAATAGTATTGCTGCTAGCCTGTAATAGTATTGCTGCTAGCCTGTAATAGTATTGCTGCTAGCCTGTAATAGTATTGCTGCTAGGCTGTATTAGTATTGCTGCTACCCTGTAACCTGTAATAGTATTGTTGCTAGCCTGTAGCCTGTAATAGTATTGCTGCTAGCTTGTAACCTGTAATAGTATTGCTGCTAGCCTGTACCCTGTAATAGTATTCCTGCTAGCCTGTAATAGTATTGCTGCTAGCCTGTAATAGTATTGCTGCTAGCCTGTAACCTGTAATAGTATTGCTGCTAGCCTGTAATAGTATTGCTGCTAGCCTGTAACTTGTAATAGTATTGCTGCTAGCCTGGATTAGTATTGCTGCTAGCCTGTAACCTGTAATAGTATTGCTGTTAGCCTGTAACCTGTAATAGTATTGCTGCAAGCCTGTAACCTAAAATAGTATTGCTGCTAGCCTGTAACCTGTAATAGTATTGCTGCAAGCCTGTAATCTGTAATAGTATTGCTGCTAGCCTGTAACCTGTAATAGTATTGCTGCTAGCCTGTAACCTGTAATAGTATTGCTGCTAGCCTGTAACCTGTAATAGTATTGCTGCTAGCCTGTAACCTGTAATAGTATTGCTGCTAGCCTGTAACTTGTAATAGTATTGCTGCTAGCCTTTAATAGTATTGCTGCTAGCCTGTAACCTGCAATAGTATTGCTGCTAGCCTGTATTCTGTAATAGTATTGCTGCTAGCCTGTAACCTGTGATAGTATTGCTGCTAGCCTGTAACCTGTATTAGTATTGCTGCTAGCCTGTAATAATATTGCTGCTAGCCTGTAACCTGTAATAGTATTGCTGCTAGCCTGTAACCTGTAATAGTATTGCTGCTAGCCTGTAATAGTATTGCTGCTAGCCTGTAACCTGTAAAAGTATTGCTGCTAGCCTGTAACCTGTAATAGTATTGCTGCTAGCCTGTAACTTGTAATAGTATTGCTGCTAGCCTGTAACCTGTAATAGTATTGCTGCTAGCCTGTAACCTGTAATAGTATTGCTGCTAGCCTGTAACCTGTAATAGTATTGCTGCTAGCCTGTAATAGTATTGCTACTAGCCTGTAACCTGTAATAGTATTGCTGCTAGCCTGTAACCTGTAATAGTATTGCTGCTAGCCTGTAACCTGTAATAGTATTGCTGCTAGCCTGTAATAGTATTGCTGCTAGCCTGTAACCTATAATAATATTGCTGCTAGCCTGTAACCTGTAATAGTATTGCTGCTAGCCTGTAACCTGTAATAGTATTGCTGCTAGCCTGTAACCTGTAATAGTATTGCCGCTAGCCTGTAATTGTATTGCTGCTACCCTGTAACCTGTAATAGTATTGCTGCTAGCCTGTAATAGTATTGCTTCTAGCCTGTAACCTGTAATAATATTGCTGCTAGCCTGTAACCTGTAATAGTATTGCTGCTAGCCTGTAACCTGTAATAGTATTGCTGCTAGCCTGTAACCTGTAATAGTATTGCCGCTAGCCTGTAACAGTATTGCTGCTAGCCTGTAACCTGTAATAGTATTGCTGCTAGCCTGTAATAGTATTGCTGCTAGCCTGTAACCTGTAATAGTATTGCTGCTAGCCTGTAATAGTATTGCTGCTAGCCTGTAACCTGTAATAGTATTTCTGCTAGCGTGTAACCTGTAATAGTATTGCTGCTAGACTGTAACCTGTAATAGTATCCCAGCAAACCAGCCCGATCGGGGCCCCACTGGGGCCGCATAGGGCATCCCGACTTTTGTCGGGTTTTAGTAGGGACCCACATAGCCCTACAAAAACCCGATGCGTAGCGGAGTCGAGAAATGTGGATGCGTAACGATTCGCTCTCCCGTGTGCCGCCCAATTCTGCCCCACTACAAAGCCACACGGCGCACACGCTAACATAGGCCTACTCTCGCTTCTAATTGGCTAAACTGTCTGGAATGTTTCGTCTGCTTCACATATGCTGCGGCGTATGTATGTGAAAAATATTTATACAAAATCAATTCAGCAAGATATAATTATTTAATTGTGCTTATAATTCTTAATTTTTATCATACAATATGTAAAATATTGTTACAGTGTTTCTTTTAACTATTGTATTTATTTATACATTATAAGTCAAGGGTAAATTTCCGTGCCCATTACTGCTGGTCCTTTCCCGGTTGTACATAGGCGCCAATTTTCTACAGTTTTCTTCTAAGTTCTACAGTTGCATGTGCTCGGATATTGTGTTTGCCTGCGAAAACCTATTTCTATTTTCACTGTGGTTGTTTTTTGGGTGCTTTGCCTTTCGTTTATGTATTTACACACGATTTCGATAGCGACGAGGATCACGTTAATATAGGCTATATCGTTATCGAAATGGTGTGTTAATACTTAAGTGGGGCCACACCAAGGATTTACGAAAACAAAAACGCCTGTGCCGACAGTCCCTATTAACACCAGACATCTCAATTCTTTCTTCATGCAATCACATATCATAAACAATATGTGGGATATGATTTTAGGGTAAATCAGCATTGGCCAGGGATGGGGCATTATCGGGGTTGTTTCTGGTTTAAGTTGGGTTACAATAGGGTTGGTGTTGGGTATCCTGACGTATGCCCGATCTTTGCCGGAATCGGGTTACCGTTCGGCAAAGGTTGGGTTACGGTCGGGTAAGTTTTGGGTACCCCGACGATCGCCCAATCTTTATCGAAAGTCGGGCTACTGTTTGGCGAACGTGGGGTTACGATCGGGTAAGTTTCGGGTAGCCCGACGATCGCCCGATCTTTGCCCGAATCGGGCCCGAGTCGGTTCAAATTTCCATTTGCCCGATCGGGCCCCGATCGGTAGCCCGATCCGGGCCCCATCGGGCTGCCCGATGGGGGCCCCATCGGGCCCCGAAAGTGTGGTTAGCTGGGATTGCTGCTAGCCTGTAACCTGTAATAGTATTGCTGCTAGCCTGTAACTTGTAATAGTATTGCTGCTAGCCTGAAACCTGTATTAGTATTGCTGCTAGCCTGTAACCTGTAATAGTGTTGCTGCTAGCCTGTAACCTGTAATAGTATTGCTGCTAGCCTGTAATAGTATTGCTGCTAGCCTGTAACCTGTAATAGTATTGCTGCTAGCCTGTAACCTGTAATAGTATTTCTGCTAGCCTGTAACCTGTAATAGTATTGCTGCTACCCTGTAAAAGTATTGCTGCTAGCCTGTAACCTGTAATAGTATTGCTGCTAGGGGTGTACAGAAAATACGAAAAGAGCGAAAAGGGCGAAAAGGACAGCGAAAAGAGCGAAAAGGGGAACCAAAAGAGGAAAAACAAGCGAAAAGGACCCCAAAATAGCAAACAGAAGCCTAATTAAGCTCCACACGTATTAAAAGAAGCGGTTAAATGAAGAATTATTGATTAATTATGAAAAAAATTGCTCGATCGATTCGGGGATTTCCCTTTGTAATGAGCCCATCGATCCAAGACCAGCGAAAAGAGGAATGTAAAGCGTGAAAATGGGATTAAAAAAGCAAAAATGACACGTAATAAGCAAATTGGATTAAAAAGGCTTTCAGTGAATATCAAAACATGGTTTTAATTGGTACATTGGATTGCATATCACTGATAAATCAGCTTGCTGCGTCAGATTTGGAGGCAAAGTATGTGAAGGGACACTACTCCGAGACAAAAAATACAATCCAGTTTGACAAAACCGGGCATAAAATGAGCGAAAATGGAAATAAGAGAGCGAAAAGGAGCCTAAATATGCAAAAGAGATTCAAAAGAAGTTCAATGCCTATCAAAAGATGCGTTTAATGGGTAAATTGGATTACGTATCACTGAAACATCAGCCCGGTAAACTGTTCGATTCGGGAATTTCCGTTAAGAGTCGCCAAGACGAGGAAAAAAAATGAAATAAAGCAGCGAAAAGGGAATTAAAAGAGCGAAAAGAAGCAAAAATAAGCAAAAGGGATTAAAAAGGAGTTTAATGCATATCAAAACATGGTTTTAATAGGTACGCTGGATTGCATATCACTGAAAAATCAGCTTGATGTGTCAGATTTGGGCGGTGGCAATTGTCAAGGGACATTACTCTGAGACAGAAAGTACCATTTAATTAGACTACTAAAGAATACAAAGAGCGAAAATGGAAATAAGAGCGAAAAGGAGCCTAAATATGCTAAAGAGATCAGCTTTGTGGTGGGTGACGGGTAGAGGAGAGGGAGGGGGGCATTACAGGAACAACTCACTATAGATAGTATAACTGTAAATAATTCCAAGCAGATATTTATTTCCAAAAGTTATATATAATAAAGTATATTATCACCCCCTCTGCTTCCTCCACACTACCACCGGCGGTATGTTTATTTCCTGAATACAAGAAGAATAACACATACAATACAACACTTTGTAACGACAAAATGTTATTCCTCAATTTGTATATTCTTGATTTTGCCAAACTTTCAGTTTTTAAAAACCTTCTTCAGGGCATTACCTGTGTGAAAGTTTATTTATAATAACCCTGTCTTCAAAAAGGGACAACAATATGATCCTGGCAACTACCGCCCAATCTCCCTCACTAGTGTCCCTTGTAAAGTGTTTGAACACATCCTGGTCAGCTCCATCATGACACACCTGGAGTCCAACAGCATCCTCACCCCACAGCAGCATGGCTTCCGCAGAGGCAGGTCCTGCGAGTCGCAGCTGCTTGAATTCACAGAGGAGCTGTCAGACAACATGGAGCGCGGCTTGCCCACTGATGTCGTAGTGATGGACTTTGCGAAGGCTTTCGACAAAGTGAACCACAGCCTACTAGTGCACAAGCTGGACCACTATGGTGTCAGGGGGCAGACGAACGCATGGATAGCGAACTTTCTGGAAGGACGCACCCAATCCGTTGTCGTTGAGGGAGCCCGGTCTGACCCAGTATGTGTGAGGTCCGGTGTACCTCAAGGCAGCGTCCTTGGCCCTTGTCTGTTCCTCGTATATATCAACGATCTACCAGACAGGGTTGCCTCTACCTCCAGACTGCTCGCGGACGACACCATGCTCTACCGCGCCAGAGTGAATGACCACGACCAACAAATCCTCCAGGCCGACCTTGCTGCCTTGGAGAAGTGGGAGGAAGCCTGCAATATGGAGTTCCATCCCAGCAAGTGTGTTATCCTCAACATCGCCAGAAGGATGGCTGACCAAGCAACCCAGTACACCCTACACGGCCTCACCCTCCAAAACGTTACCTCCACCAAGTACCTGGGTGTCACCATACAGGCCAATGGCAAGTGGGATGAGCACATCCAAAGGGTCACCAACAAAGCAAACTCCGTGCTTGGCTTTGTGCGGAGAAACCTGAAAACCCGCCAACGTCAAGTAAAGGAACTAGCGTTCAAAGCCCTGGTGCGCCCCCACCTCGAATATGCCTCAACAGTATGGGACCCTTCTCAGCAGAACCTGACAGATGACCTGGAAGCAGTCCAACGACGAGCAGCCCGCTTTGTCATGAATGACTACAAGGCGACCTCCAGTGTGTCAGCAATGCTTGAGCAGCTGAAATGGCCCTCCCTTCAAAAACGCCGAACAATAGCCCGACTATCCACTTTCTTCAAAATCCACCACAAAACCATCCAAGTCAGATGCTCCCACCTGAAACCACTGCCATCAAGATCCCGGCGTGGCCACAGCCTACAGTACACCCGCATCCCCTGCCGTACAGACCACCGCCAGTCAGCCTTCTTCCCCCGGACCGTCCGCGACTGGAACCTCCTGCCCGCTGAAGTGGTGCAGGCACCGTCAGTCAGCGCCTTCATTACAAGGGCGCTGGCGGTGCTGTAGCCCACACCTCCACAATCCCATGCACCTCCCCCCTCTCCACCCTCTTCCCTCTCTTACCCAACAGCCCTGCCCCTTATCAAACCGTTTCTTACCCCCAGTGACAACATATCGCCCTATTGCGACAATAGTGATCATTATTGATCGTGGTCGTCAAATGGAAGAAGAAGAAGAAGAAGAATACCCTATATTAATATTAATTATTGTCTATCTACCTTGTTGTATTCAGGTTATATAATTAATATTGTTATTGGGTATTATATATATTATATATATATATATGTTTAGTGGCTTTTAAGTGTTTTATTGTATGTATATATACACTACATACAAACAGACGCTGCAAGCAAAACATAATTATGTGTGTGCTACCATTGTGCATTTTAGTCCAGATTTATTTTGTACAAAGAAATATTTTACCATGTTATAATGTATATTAGAAAGTGTATTATTTCTGTATGCATGATAGTGGCAAGTGTTTGTGTGTGTTGGTTGCTTGTTTTTTTAACGTCTTCTTTACTTCTGCATCGAATTGATAAGATGCATAACACATACACTCCCCACAATAAAATAAAAATTAAAAAAATCATAATTTAAAAAAACAAAGAAAACTTATTAAATAAATTGAGCCACTGGACAATCAATTAAAGCTTTTGCTAACATTATGCTTATCTTAACCTTACTCTCATATCAAAATTTCTCTGTCTCTCTCCCTCACTGTCTCTCTCTCTCTGTCTCTTTCTATTTGCGTGTCTCTCTCTGTCTCTCCATCTCTCTCCCCCTCTCTTTCTCTCGCACCTACACAATCACACACACAAACGTCTCTCCACTCCCACACACAAACGTCCCCCCCCCCCCCTACGACAAAAATCGCCGGCACCCTTTCCCATCTTCTCCACTCACCTCAAAAACACCTTAGCAGATACCACTAAATGGAATTTAAGTGGATTGTTTACAGGTACCTGACCAAGGCTATCAGTCTTGGGAAAACAGATTGAGCCAAAGAGCTTCTTGATTGAGTATTGATCGTTGTGCAATACATCGCATAAAGACGGCTACTTGTAGCAAAGAAAGAAGGACACTTCAGCGTAATAATTGAATAGCTACTTGCGATTGTTCTAGATACTGTCCATCTACTTCAAAGCTGCTGATGCTCATGTCCTAGACGGGTGAGTACCAGTTCCACATATGCACCCATCAAGCACTAGGTCCTTTTTCTTACCATCCCCGGTCGCACAAGAGTGGGTTCAATCGTTTGGGGATCAGCTGATGCGCCTAGGAAGAAAGCGGCGCCTTGGGCTACTTTGAGTTAGATTCTGTGTCGGCCAGCGCCTTGAGCAGCTCTTAATCTGGAAAGGCGCGGTCTGTCGTGGCTAGGCAGTAAAAATTGTACACACCAGATTGATCTTTGGGTCTTATTTGCCGCACCTTCCTTAATTGTACACACCAGACTGATCTTTGGGTCTTATTGGCCGCACCTGCCTTTTTATGTATGATTCATAAGGCAGGTGCGGCCAATAAGACCCAAAGATCATCCTGGTGTGTACAATTTTTACTGCCTAGCCACCACAGACAGGGATGCCAACCACAATATCATAAAAATGCTAAGAAAAAACGGTGGAAAGGGATTGATAAAATACAGATGAATGAAATATTGAATATTCATATTTGTCATATTTTTTCACTTTGTTTTGTAGTTTGGAGCTGACAAATTTTGTTTATAATTTGGGGTTCACAAAATAAGCAGAAGAGCGCTGTCCGCTGGACTCTATAAACAATTAATAACTAACTAAGCAGAAGGGCTGACACCCTCAACAGTACCTGGCTTTATTTACCTTTGTGGCAAAGTGGTCATAGTATCATAAATTTGTATCGGTATATGTTTTTCCGATCTTGTAAGAGATAGACCCTTTTTGTGTGAGTGTGGTGCAGATATGATCGCAATAGGTTAACTGGACCCTATAAACAAGAAATCAATACAAATTTCATTGTCTTATATGTGTGTATATAGTTTCAAAGCATGTATTATGATATGTGATTACGTACTCCAGAGCACTTTTAGCAGACATAGGTAGTTTTACTTTAAAAAAAAAACTAAAAAACTTTATATTGACACTTACTTTTAGAGCTACTTTTTATTTAACGATGTCTTTCACTTAACCTTTAAACTCTATCTTTTCCTAGTAGCTGTTCACCATTTTGTGTTTAATGAAAACCAAAAATGAGGGTTCTTGGGTGTTTTGTTTCTTATTTTTCTCATACTGAAATGTTTTATTCAAATGCCATATTCCTAGTGTGTTTATAAAATGTCACTTAGCAAAGTAAAAATCTGTTAAAAATCATAAAACTTGTTTGATTAATTTCTTGAATATAGTATATGAACAACTTTTCCTTTGTCACACATCTTTTACGAGTAAAGAGCAGACTTATCTGTTGTTCTTCTTTTACACTGTAATAAATTAGAAAGAATACATTTAGTTTATAACTTACGACATCCAAGGTGTCTTCTATAAGCTGGAACAAAAACGTATTACAAAGTAAACGTAGCTTTTTGATAAAAACTAGTTAAGCAACAAACTCACAACAGCCTGCAAACAGATACTTGGCTAAGAATGACACAGTAAATTTAATCTCGTTTCGTGGAGCATTTTCAATGCGTTGGTGCAATTTGAGGATTTTAACTTGTCATACCAAAACTATGATATTTGCCGTCGCTGACAAATCTCCAGGTTCTTCCTTGATAAAAGCAGGCAACAATTCTTCATTCTGTGTTCTTTAACAACAAATAACCCTTTTCCATTTTGTTCTCCTCTCACAAAGACAGAGTTATCCTGGTTTTAAACCGAATCTAATAGTCTACAATACAACCAATTCCAACAAATGATTTATCAGTACAACAGTCATCATATTGCTCTCAAAACTTTATGGGTGTTCAAAAATAGGGACGTCATTTGGATATCCCCTCCCCCCACTCATCCCCATTCCTCTCTGGGGAGAAGGGATTCTGTATAAATACTATCCCCACTTTCTGGAAAATCCTATCCTATCCTATCCTGTCCCGTAACCCGAAGGTCATAGGGGCACCACAGATGATCGTTTAACCAGCATACTCCATCTTTCTCTGTCCTCAGCAGCCCTCATGGCTTCGCTCAGTGTCAAACCAGTCCATTCTCGAATGTTGTCCTCCCACCTCTTTTTCGCTCTCCCTCTTCTTCTACCTCCTTGCACTGTGCCTTGCAAGATGGTATTTGCAAGGCCTGATGATCTGGTGATGTGTCCATACCATCGGAGTTTCCGTTTCTTCACCACTGTGAGCAGGTCATTGTGTTGTCCAATGGCTTGTGTGATGGTCTGTCGGACTTCGTCGTTGGTGATGTGTTGGGTATAGGAAATGCCCAGAAGTCTTCTGTAGCACCTCATCTCCTGCTTTGTATTCTTCGTTGGAGATCTGCTGTGAGGGTCCATGCTTCGCAAGCATATAGAAAGATGACAAAGGAGCGCAGCAGTCTTACTTTGGAATGTAGACTGATGGTCCTGTCTTTCCAAATGGGCTTCAACCTTGTCAGGGCAGCAGTTGTTTGTGCGATCCTGGAGAGGACTTCCTGTCAGGACCCATTGTCTGACACAATGGCTCCCAAATATTTGAAGCTATGCACTGTGTTGAGGGATTGGCCTTGGACTTTGATGTCCGTGTTGATGCCATTGGTGTTGTTGGTCATCACTTTGGTCTTCTCTGCACATATTTCCATTCCGTAAGCTCTGGAGGTGGTGTCAAGCCTCTGCACAAGCTGTTCAAGTTCTTGTTCCTCTCCCGCCAATCCATCAATGTCATCCGCAAAACGAAGATTGGAGATTGCTCTACCCCCTATGCTGACTGTGCCTTCGTGATCTGCAAGAGCATCTGACATGATGTGTTCTAGGAAGATGTTGACGAGTGTTGGAGAGAGTAGGCATCCTTGACGCACACCGATTGTTGTTCTGAACCAGTTCCCGATAACGCTGTTATGGAGGACTGCACTGGTAGCCCTGTCATACAGGCTTTTGATGACTTCAATAATTTTAGGGCTGATGTGTGAGTGTGAGTTTTCATTAAACACTTTCATTGTTCCCATAGAGCTGCATGCCAGACTCGGTCAAACGCCTTTTGAAGTCTATGAACACATGATATAGATGTTGTTGGTGCTGTAGGTATTTCTCACAGATTATTCTGAGTTAAAAATCTGTTCAGTGGTACTTCGCCCTGCCATGAGGAGGACCTTGCTGTGATGGCTGATGATGCTGATGGTGCGGTAATTTTCACACTCCTGACGGTTACCTTTTTTGGGAAGAGTGGTGACAAGCGACTGGGTCCATGGTGTAGGTCATTCCCCACTCTGCCAGATCTTGTTACATATAATGGTGAGAGTATCAATCATCACTTCTCCTCCTGCTTGTAGCAGTTCCGCTGGTATGTTGTCCGCTCCCGCTGACTTCCCTTTCTTCAGCGATTGCACTGCTGCCTCAACTTCTTCCCGGAGAATTGGGAGGATTTCTTCTTCTCTGCTCTCGGGACATGCTAGAACTGATGGGTCTCCATTTGGTGTATGGTTGTAAAGGTCAGAGCAGTACTCTGTCCATCTGTCCAAGACTTCTTGTAGTTCTGTAAGGCATATGCCAGACTTGCTTTGGATCGTGGAGACTTTGGGCTGTTTAATACTTGTCAGCCGCTTCACAGTCTGGTAGGCCTTCTTGCTGTTGTTCTTGTTCAGACTGTTCTCTATTTCCTGGCATTAATCTTCTATCCAGTTCTCCTTTGCTGTGCGCATGCCTTTTCGGATGTCATTGTTGATTTTTCGGTAGACATCAGCTCCCTGTGAGGTGTTCTTTTTCTTTTTTAACTCTCTTCGTTTATCACACAGATCCAAAAGTTCAGGTGTGATCCACGGCTTCTTCTTTGGTCGGTGCTTGCCAAGGATCTCAGTGGCGGCATCTGTTACAGCTGAGTTGAAGGTAGTGGTCATGGTGTTGACATCTACTTTACCAGCCCCAAAAATGAGCAGTGCTGCAAATTTCCCTCCAATTATGGCCTGAAATATTTCTGCCACCTTCTGGAGACCAAGCGTGTTTGCCAGTACCAGATTGTTGTATCTGGCAAACTCCAAGAGTCTCAGACCCCTGTCATTTGTCTCGTTGTGGCAGTAGGGTCCACATGTGTCTCTCCAGTTGTGGTGCGCATCTTGGCCAACCTTGGCATTCCAGTCCTATCCTATCCTATCCTGTCCCATAACCCGAAGGTCGTAGGGGCACCACAGATGATCGTTTAACCAGCATACTCCATCTTTCTCTGTCCTCAGCAGCCCTCATGGCTTCGCTCAGTGTCAAACCAGACCATTCTCGAATGTTGTCCTCCCACCTCTTTTTCGGTCTCCCCCTTCTTCTACCTCCTTGCACTGTGCCTTGCAGAATGGTCTTTGCAAGGCCTGATGATCTGGTGACGTGGCCATACCATCGGAGTTTCCGTTTCTTCACCACTGTGAGCAGGTCATCGTGTTGTCCAATGGCTTGTGTGATGGTCTGTCGGACTTCGTCGTTGGTGATGTGTTGAGTATAGGAAATGCACAGAAGTCTTCTGTAGCACCTCATCTCCATGCTTTGTATTCTTCGTTGGAGATCTGCTGTGAGGGTCCATGCTTCGCAAGCATATAGGAAGATGGAGATGACCAGAGAGCGCAGCAGTCTTACTTTGTAATGTAGACTGATGGTTCTGGTTCTGTCTTTCCAAATGGGCTTCAATCTTGTCAGGGCAGCAGTTGTTTGTGCGGTCCTGGAGAGGACTTCCTGTCGAGACCCATTGTCTGACACAATGGCTCCTAAATATTTGAAGCTGTGCACTGTGTTGAGGGATTGGCCTTGTACTTTGATGTCCGTGTTGATGCCATTGGTGTTGTTGGTCATCATTTTGGTCTTCTCTGCACTTATTTCCATTCCATAAGCTCTGGAGGTGGCATTCCAGTCGATGTCATAAAAATCCTCCACTTCGCTGTCGTCATAGTCTGATGTTGGGGCATAGGCCTGGATGATGGTGATGTTGAAAGGGGTTGCTCTCAGGCGAATGGTAATGAGTCTACTGGAGACTGGGCGGCAACCCATGACAGTGGCAAGAATGTTCTTGTGGACCAAGAATCCAACGCCGTGTTCGTGCCTGTCATCTCTACCGCTGAAATAGAGCCTGTGGCCTTTGTCGGTCGTTGTTTCACCTAGGCCTTTCCAGCGCAGTTCGCTGATGCCTAGAACGTTCCATCGATAGTGGTCCAACTCGTGGGCCAGTTCTTCTAATTTTCCTTCCGCAGTTAGGGTCCTGACATTCCAGGTTCCTATGACGATGTTGTTTCTCGTGCGGATCTTGCTAAATTGTCCATCAGTAGCATACTTAACACCTCCGTCCTGGTGGCCAACGGAAGGCGCGGACCTTGTGCCGGGCGACGACCGATCCGGTATGGAATTAGTGGATTGTGTCATCATGTAGTGTGTCTTGGGCAAAAAAAACCTGGCGCTGCCCAATCCTCTCCAGGCTGTTGGCCACAGCCGAAATCCACGAATACAGTGTGACTCGCCTTGGCCCTGTGCACGTGGTCGTTGAACCTGTAGTAACGTGAGGTTCCTCCGCCCTGGCCGGTGACTTCTGTGTAGAAGACTTTCGCCCAGTGATGCCGTGCTAACATCACCCCTGTTAGTCGCCTCTTACGACACGCCGGGAAACGTTGGGTCTATTCTATTTAATGCCCGAACCCACATTTTATTATTATTTGGCAGAAAGCGTCCAATATTCCCAAGCTGATCCAACAGATCTCAAACACAAATGAGTTTTATCCCGGAAGAGCTTTCAAGAAAACAGGTAGTCTAAGTGACTGGTCTAGTGAAGAAGACAGTATAGTAGATTGATAGAACAGAGTATAAATGAGAAAGATCAAAGTAAAAAGACAGCGACAGTGGGAATTTAAAGCTCTGATATTCCAGATTTTTGTGTGTTTTGTTTTGTGCAGACCGAGCGTGTTTGCCAGTACCAGATTGCTGTATCTGGCAAACTCCAATAGCCTCAGACCCCTGTCATTTGTCTCGTTGTTGCAGTGGGGTCCACGTGTGCCTCCCCAGTTGTGGTGCGCATCTTGGCCAACCTTAGCATTCCAGTCGCCTTGCACTATGACTATGTCCTTCTTCGGCACTTGGTCAAGGACCGCCTGTGGATTTTCATAAAAATCCTCCACTTCGCTGTCGTCATTGTCTGATGTTGGGGCATAGGACTGGATGATGGTAATGTTGAAAGGGGTTGCTCTCAGACGGATGGTAATGAGTCTACTGGAGACTGGGCGGCAACCCATGACAGTGGCTAGAATGTTCTTGTGGACCAAGAATCCAACGCCGTGTTCGTGCCTGTCATCTCTACCGCTGAAATAGAGCTTGTGGCCTTTGTCGGTTGTTGTTTCACCTAGGCCTTTCCACCGCAGTTCGCTGAGACCTAGAACGTTCCATCGATAGTGGTCCAACTCGTGGGCCAGTTCTTCTAATTTTCCTTCCGCAGTTAGGGTCCTGACATTCCAGGTTCCTATGACGATGTTGTTTCTCGTGCGGATCTTGCTAATTTGTCCATAAGTAGCATACTTTTCACCTCCGTCCTGGCGGCGCGGTCCTTGTTCCGGACGACGACCGATCCGGTATGGAATTAGTGGATAGCCTCATCATGTGTTGTGTCTTGGGCAAAAAAAGACCTGGCGGTGCCCAATCCTCTCCAGGCTGTTGGCCACAGCCGAAATCCACGAATACAGTGTGGCTCGCCTTGGCCCTGAGCACGTGGTCGTGGAACCTGTAGTAACGTGAGGTTCCTCCGCCCTGGCCGGTGACGTCTGTGTAGAAGACTTTCGCCCAGTGATGCCGTGCTAACATCACCCCTGTTAGTCGCCTCTTACGACATGCCGGGAAACGTTGGATCTATTCTATTTGCCCGAACCCACACAGTCCCGGCGGGGAGCATCACAACCAGATCGACTACACCATGGTCAAGAAACGCTTCAGATCAAGCATCAACATTGGCAGGACACGCACTTTTCCAGGAGCAGACATTGGAAGTGACCACGATCTTGTGATGATGTCTTTCCGGCTCCACTTGAAGAGAGTAAATACAGCAAAGTGCACTAGACTGAAGTTCGACCTGGACAAACTGCAAGACCCGGAGGTGGCAGAACTATTTCAGGCCACAATTGGAGAGAAATTTGCAGCACTGCTCATCTTGGGGGCTGGTGAAGTAGATGTCAACACCATGACCACTACCTTCAACTCAGCTGTGACAGATGCCGCCACTGAGATCCTTGGCAAGCACCGACCAAAGAAGAAGCCGTGGATCACACCTGAACTTTTGGATCTGTGTGATAAACGAAGAGAGATAACAAAGAAAAAGAACACCTCACAGGGAGATAACGTCTACCGCAAAAATCAACAATGACATCCGAAATGGCATGCGCACAGCAAAGGAGAACTGGATAGAAGATCAATGCCAGGAAATAGAGAACAGTCTGAACAAGAACAACAGCAAGAAGGCCTACCAGACTGTGAAGCGGCTGACAAGTGTCAAACCGCCCAGTCTCCACGATCCAAAGCAAGTCTGGCATATGCCTTACAGAAGAACAAGAAGTCTTGGACAGATAGACAGAGTAGTGCTCTGACCTTTAAAACCATACACCAAATGGAGACACATCAGTTCTAGCATGTCCTGAGAACAGAGAAGAAGAAGAAATCCTCCCAATTCTCCGGGAAGAAGTTGAGGCAGCAGTGCAATCGCTAAAGAAAGGGAAGTCAGCGGGAGTGGACAACATACCCGCGGAACTGCTACAAGCAGGAGGAGAAGCGATGATTGATGCTCTCACCATTATCTGTAACAAGATCTGGCAGAGTGGGGAGTGGCCTACACCATGGACCCAGTCGCCTGTCACCACTCTTCCCAAAAAAGGTAACCTCCAGGAATGTGAAAATTACCGCACCATCAGCCTCATCAGCCATCCCAGCAAGGTCCTCCTGAAAATAATACTCAAAAGGTTAAAACCCCAAGCTGAACAAATCATAGCTGAAGAACAAGCAGGATTCAGAGCAGGGCGAAATACCACTGAGCAGATTTTCAACCTCCGAATAATCTGTGAGAAATACCTACAGCACGAACAACATCTATATCATGTGTTCATAGACTTCAAGAAGGCGTTTGACTGAGTCTGGCATGCAGCTCTATGGGCAACAATGAAAGTGTACAACATCTGCCCTAAAATTATTGAAGTCATCAAAAGCCTGTATGACAAGGCTATCAGTGCAGTCCTCCATAACAGCGTTATCGGGAACTGGTTCAGAACAACAATCAGTGTGCGTCAAGGATGCCTACTCTCTCCCACACTCTTCAACATCTTCCTAGAGCGCATCATGTCAGATGCTCTTGCAGATCATGAAGGCACAGTCAGCATAGGGGGTAGAGCAATCTCCAATCTTCGTTTTGCGGATGACATTGATGGATTGGCGGGAGAGGAACAAGAACTTGAACAGCTGGTACAGAGGCTTGACACCATCTCCAGAGCCTATGGAATGGAAATAAGTGCAGAGAAGACCAAAATGATGACCAGCAACACCAAAGGCATCAACACGGACATCAAAGTCCAAGGCCAATCCCTCAACACAGTGCATAGCTTCAAATATTAACCAGCAGGGGCGTCCTGTGATATATTTATTTGGCAATGTAGTCATTTTATATGTATGTATTTTGTTGATATTTTATAATGATGTTTGTATTAAATTTTATTTTTGTAACCCGGGGTTCGATAAATTACGAGTATAGCCTCAGCGTCCCCTGCGTGGGATGCCTTTATTGTAAGTGACTGGCTGGTGGAGTGCCTTCAGTGTTACCACTAAGGTTGTTTCAGCAGATATATGATATGGAGCAGGGGTGAGTCCTCTTTTAGGCATTAGCAAAGTTGTGGTCTTGATTTTGTGGTCCTTATTCAGGTCTTTGCAGTCCGCTGGACCCTGTAAGCAATGAATAACTAATAAACCTCATTTAGCTCCAAATTTTGATATGAGAGTAAGGTTAAGATAAGCATAATGTTAGCAAAAGCTTTAATTGATTGTCCAGTGGCTCAATTTATTTAATAAGTTTTCTTTGTTTTTTTAAATTATGATTTTTTTTTTATTTTTTTTTTTATTGTGGGGAGTGTATGTGTTATGCATCTTATCAATTCGATGCAAAAGTAAAGAAGACGTTAAAAAAACAAGCAACCAACACACACAAACACTTGCCACTATCATGCATACAGAAATAATACACTTTCTATTATACATTATAACATGGTAAAATATATCTTTGTACAAAATAAATCTGGACTAAAATGCACAATGGTAGCACACACATAATTATGTTTTGCTTGCAGCGTCTGTTTGTATGTAGTGTATATATACATAAAATAAAACACTTAAAAGCCACTAAACATATATATATATAATACCCAATAACAATATTAATTATATAACCTGAATACAACAAGGTAGATAGACAATAATTAATATTAATATAGGGTATTATAAATAAACTTTCACACAGTTAATGCCCTGAAGAAGGTTTTTAAAAACTGAAAGTTTGGCAAAATCAAGAATATACAAATTGAGGAATAACATTTTGTCGTTACAAAGTGTTGTATTGTATGTGTTATTCTTCTTGTATTCAGGAGATAAACATACCGCCGGTGGTAGTGTGGAGGAAGCAGAGGGGGTGATAATATACTTTATTATATATAACTTTTGGAAATAAATATCTGCTTGGAATTATTTACAGTTATACTATCTATAGTGAGTTGTTCCTGTAATGCCCCCCTCCCTCTCCTCTACCCGTCACCCACCACAAAGCTGATCTCTTTAGCATATTTAGGCTCCTTTTCGCTCTTATTTCCATTTTCGCTCTTTGTATTCTTTAGTAGTCTAATTGAATGGTACTTTCTGTCTCAGAGTAATGTCCCTTGACAATTGCCAACGCCCAAATCTGACACATCAAGCTGATTTTTCAGTGATATGCAATCCAGCGTACCTATTAAAACCATGTTTTGATATGCATTAAACTCCTTTTTAATCCCTTTTGCTTATTTTTGCTTCTTTTCGCTCTTTTAATTCCCTTTTCGCTGCTTTATTTCATTTTTTTCCTCGTCTTGGCGACTCTTAACGGAAATTCCCGAATCGAACAGTTTACCGGGCTGATGTTTCAGTGATACGTAATCCAATTTACCCATTAAACGCATCTTTTGATAGGCATTGAACTTCTTTTGAATCTCTTTTGCATATTTAGGCTCCTTTTCGCTCTCTTATTTCCATTTTCGCTCATTTTATGCCCGGTTTTGTCAAACTGGCTTGTATTTTTTGTCTCGGAGTAGTGTCCCTTCACATACTTTGCCTCCAAATCTGACGCAGCAAGCTGATTTATCAGTGATATGCAATCCAATGTACCAATTAAAACCATGTTTTGATATTCACTGAAAGCCTTTTTAATCCAATTTGCTTATTACGTGTCATTTTTGCTTTTTTAATCCCCTTTTCACGCTTTACATTCCTCTTTTCGCTGGTCTTGGATCGATGGGCTCATTACAAAGGGAAATCCCCGAATCGATCGAGCAATTTTTTCATAATTAATCAATAATTCTTCATTTAACCGCTTCTTTTAATACGTGTGGAGCTTAATTAGGCTTCTGTTTGCTGTTTTGGGGTCCTTTTCGCTTGTTTTTGCTCTTTTGGTTCCCCTTTTCGCTCTTTTCGCTGTCCTTTTCGCCCTTTTCGCTCTTTTCGTATTTTCTGTACACCGCCCACAAGTAAGGTCCGAGGTTGAGAACTGGTTTTTACACGATTTTGGTAACTGCTGTTAGGAATCCGGTTTAAAACAAATGGGTTCCAAATTTTGAAACCCACTTTTTTTTTAAAACCCACTCGCACGTCGGTGTATTAGCGCATAAACCTGATTATATGGTTCTGAACGCACGCACACACACACATGCACACACACGCACACACACACAGAGGCATTGTACATATATGCACGCAGACATCACAACTGATTTGGTTTCATCAAGTGATAGATACTGTAAAGGGATGGATTTTGGCAACTCCCCTGCCACAGATCCGATTAACAGTGAGTGTTGACCATTAAAAATTATGCTTGCCAAAATAAAAATTACGCTTACCCAAATAAAAATTATGCTTACCAAAATAAAAATTATGCTTACAAGATAAAAACAAACAAACAAACAAACAAACAAACAAAAAACTCAAAGCAAGACGATATGCTAAACTGATAACAGTCCGCAAGGAATGTAACTGTAACGTATGATTAGGCGCTGGTCAATATAGGCTATGACTCAAGCTGCCTAAGGCGCTGGCCAATATAGGTTATGACTCAAGCTGCCTAAGGCACTGGCCAATATAGGCTATGACTCAAGCTGCCTAAGGCGCTGGCCAATATAGGCTATGACTCAAGCTGCCTAAGGCGCTGGTCAATATAGGCTATGACTCAAGCTGCCTAAGGCGCTGGCCAATATAGGCTATGACTCAAGCTGCCTAAGGCGCTGGTCAATATAGGCTATGACTCAAGCTGCCTAAGGCGCTGGCCAATATAGGATATAACTCAAGCTGCCCAAACCCAGGGTGCCAACTTGTTGCCTTATGTGCATCGTCGGACGTTCCAGACTATTGAGCAGTCTTGGGCGAACGAGAGGGAATGGGATCTAGTACTTCCTGTGGGGAAAGGTGGAGGTGCATGAGAGGGGGGGGGGGGCAATGATTTTGTAACTAACACTCACCCATCTATCTAGGGGCTTCTTCTTTTTCTTCATCTTCTTCTTTTTGAGTTGAGCAGCCACAATCAATACGTTGATTCATTTGCTGCTGTAGGTTGTTACTAGGGAGAGGCCGTGTTTTGCATGGTGTGGTGAAAAAACAACAAAGAAACAAAACAAAACCAAAATAAAAACACCGCACACTCTAGAATAAATAATATGAAGCTACTTGCTGTATGCACAACTAGGCTATATGTGGAGCTGATGGACAGCCACAGCATGCCGAGGCCACAGTCTTATGCTGTGCAAGGCCCATAAGTGGCTGCAGCAGCAAGGGACATTAAAAAATGACTCCCCTAACAGATGACATTGACATTGCTGGAAGGAGAGGTGAGGGTTGGGGATGGGGGGCGGATGAGAGTTGAGACGGAGTGGCTGTGTGGTTTAAATGCCACGTGACAGCAGGTTGCTGTCCGAGGGGTCAGGAGCGCTGGCTACTTCGGCGGAGAGGTCGTTCCAGTCCCTGATACGGCTGAGTAGTGTGGTGCCGCTGCAGCACTGAATAGCTCAGTATGCTGCAGTCCATGCGGACAGCATAGTTGAGGACAGCCGAGGTTTACGGTGGTCGCCCTACCCTCGTCCCTACGCAGTGTGTTCGGACAATCATTCAATCAAGTCGTCAACATTGGTGCGAAACCTGCAAGACTTTTTTATATTTACTTTATTGTCCCTATTTCATTGGAAAATTCTGGGCCGTTTCCCCTGGGGAAAGCGTAGTCGCAGCCTGTGGCGAGCCCAAACCCAACCTAACTAACATTTGTTGTGATTTTGAAATTTTGGTTTGAAAGATGGTTTTGTTGTTGTTGTTGTTGTTTGTGGTGGTGGTGATGATACTGATTATGATGATGATGATGATGATGAGGAGGAGGAGGAAGAGGGTGATAATGATGATGATAAGTGTGAAAACAGAAAACTGTGGGAGGTAGGGGAGGATGGGATCAGGAGGAGGATGAGGAGGATGAGTGAGAGCGAGAGAGAGAGAAAACGAGAGAGAGAGCGAGCAAGAGCGAGAAAGAGAGGGAGAGGGCCACAGAGAGAGAGAGAGAGAGAGAGAGAGAGAGAGAGAGAGAGAGAGAGAGAGAGAGAGAGAGAGAGAGAGATGGATTTGCAGTCCAATCGATATTCATTACTAGGAATGCGTTGATTTG
>CM072514.1:7912392-7934892 GCA_036898135.1 Oncomelania hupensis | reverse complement strand
TAAAGGGGCATGGGTAGGCATAACGGGGATACGGGTATATATAAGGGGGTATGGTGATGGTCGATTCCTTTCATCCATACCTGCGAAACGATCAACGGGGAAGTATCAAGGAGGGTACAGGCAGGTTACAAGGGGGGTACGAAAGGTATCAAGGGGTTATGGGGAGGTATCAAGTGGGTTCGGGGAGGTATCAAGGGGGTATGATGAGGCATCATGGGGGGGACGGGGAGATATCAGAGGGGGGGGATATGGTGAGGTATCAAGGGGGATATGGGGAGGTATCATCGTCCAAATGAAACTCGCACACAACAGTTGTCTCTCTGTCTACATTTTAAACAGCAACCTGTGTACCCTGGCTTGCCAGGGTACAAAAACCACTAGTTTATTATAATTATCACCTAACATTAGCTGCGTCTTTGTTTGTTTGTTGGTGGGGTTCATTATAATTATTACCTCGCACTTTTGTTCGAGAGGTTGAAACCAAGGCAAAGGCATTGTGCCATATACGAGGTCATAACCAAGGAACAAAGGTTCGCGACCAGGACAAAAACCTCTCACTCCAACCACTAGGACACATAACCTGGGCACAGGTCGCACGTCATTCGCGAGTTCGTACCACGAGGTGGCATTAAACCTGGGTGAAGGAGTCTTGAAATAATGACCTCGTTTAAGTCTTTAGGTCATTGAACACAAAATTTCTCAATACGCAGATGACACAGAATTTTTACTTGAAGGGGATCGGTTCCATGTCACTTCAGCGCCAGCACTTCAGCACCAGAACTTCAGCGCCATACACTTCAGCGCGAGGATACTTCAGCGCCGTACACATCAGCGCTGGGACTTTTCAGCACCGTACATTTCAGCGTGGCGAAATTTTAGCGCCGTACATTGTAGCGCCGTACATTATAGCGCTAGAGGAAGACAGAGAGAAAGAAAGAGAGAGAGAGAGAGAGAGAGAGAGAGAGAGAGAGTGTGTGTATGTGTGTGTGTGTGTTTGTGTGTGTGTGTGCGATTTTGGGTTGGTTTGGGGCGTGGGACAGGTGCTCCCCCACCTCCTGCACCACTGCCCCATCTCTCAGGTGCAGTCTGGCCTTACATGTACTATTGTCACATCGCCAAAAGGACAAATCTGGATCTTTTGTACTGTTCTTATCGAAGCGGAAGGAGTAGCCATTGTAGCTAAACTTTTCTTTTTTCCGTATGCTTAGGTAGGACTCTGCAATCTCTGTCATGTTTCCACGGCAAAGAACGTCAGGAATAATGAACAGAAAAATAACCCGATTTCAACTCAACTCCGTCTGAATATCAATCACACCACTCACAACACCTCTCTCTCTCTCTCTCTCTCTATCTCTGTCTCTCTGAATATAACTCAAACCACTCATTCAGACCTGATCTGTAACCCACGAAGTGATCTCTCTCTCTCTCTCTCTCTCTCTCTCTCTCTCTCTCTCTCTCAATAGTTTTACACCCTCCCCCGACATTCCCTCCTTTTCCCCCTATCATGGCGCTGAGATGTACGGCGCTGAAGTCTCCCGGCGCTAAAGTGTACGGCGCTGACATCGCCCGTGCTGAAATGTACGGCGCTAAAAAGTACGGTGCTGAAAAGACGCCGCGCTGAAATGGTGGCGCTGAAAGGTATGGCGCTGTAGTGCTGGCGCTAAAGTGACGTGTCACCAAGGGGATCAGACATCTTTTGAAAAGTGTATTGAATTGCTGGATACCTTTGGCAGAAGATCTATTTTACGATTAAATGCAGAAAAATCTAGTGGTATGTGGTTGGGCAGTAGGAAAAACTGTCATGTACAGTACATGCAGCATTTAGGTATGACATGGAATCCTTTACAGATGAAAATTTTAGGAATATTGCTAACAAGCTCAATTAATAACTGTTTTCAATTAAAATATAATGACAAATTTTATGAAGTTAGAAAATTATTTTTAATTTGGTCTAAAAGAATATTACACCACTTGGTAGAGTTGCAGTATTGAAGTCGTTAATTCTCTCGAAGTTGGTTCATTTATGGCTGCTGCTACCAAACCCACCAGATAATGTTATAAAAGAATTGCAAACAATGTGTTATCAGTTTGTATGGAAGAAAAAAACAGATAGAATTAGTAGAAAAACTGCAATTAAAAATGTTAAAGATGGGGGTATAAGCTTAGTGGATATTAAAACTTTTATTGTAGCTCTGAAAATGACTTGGATTAGGAAATTAAAAACTTGTCAACACAAATGGAAAAACTTTATTAAAGCAGATTTTGAATATATAGATACAATTGAATTATACGGACCTGGAATTACTAAATTATATAGAGCTACAAATACTTTTTGGAAAAATGTATTTATAGGATATAAACATTTTTTCTATAAGGTTGATATAGAGCAGCCAGGAGAATTACTTGCAGAACCAATATGTTTTAATGAAAGGATAAAGGTGGGTCAAAGGTCAATTTCAAAGACTCATTGGATTGAGCGTGGTGTACATTGTATTGCTGAATTTTTAAATTTTGATGGAACTTTCCTTACATGGGTTGAATTTAACAGAAGATATAATTTAAGAGTGGACTTCCTTACATATGTTGGTTGTACGCTAGCAATTAAAGAATATATTAAAAAAACTAAAATAATAGTAACTGATAATAATCGTTTAACTATCTGTGTTCCAATAAAGAAGATTCTCTCCACTGAAAAAGGTTGCAGGAAATTTTATGATATATTTATGAAAAACAATGTAGAGCCAAATTGTTGTAAAAAATGGAATGCTAAAGTAAATTATGTCATACAATGGAACAGTGTTTTTATAAAATTCAAAAAATGGTGATATCGGAATGAGATGGTTTCAGATGCGTATTGTACATCGCATTCTGGCAACTAATATTATTTTAAAAGAAATGGGTTTATCTTAGAGTGTAATGTGTACTTTTTGTGAAGTTGAGAGGGAGAGTATCACACACCTCTTCTGGAATTGCGATTGTGAAAGACAATTCTGGAACCTTTTTGAGCGCTGGATTAAACAGTTTTGTGAAAATGCATGTAATCTAATTCTATCAGAAAACTTAATAGTGTTTGGAATTGATCTGAATGTGAACACAGATCCTATATTTGATTTGATTTTGTTATTGGAAAAACAATATATATATATATATATATATATATATATATATATATATATATATATATATATATATATATATATATATATATATATATATATATATATATATATATAGGCTTATATATATATATATATATATATATATATATATATATATATAGGCTTATATATATATATGGATGTAGATATAGCAATGTAAAACCCAATGTAGAGGCATTTAAGTTTAAATTAAAATGGAGATATAATATCGAAAGGTATAATGCTAAATTGAATCAGAAAGAATCTGAATTTGATGCTGCACGGTTTTATTATAAACAGTTGATGTAATAATGTTGTATAATATACGATTCTCGCTTTCTATTTCTACTTTGCTCTCTCTTCTTCTTCTTTCTTTTTTTTTTTGTCCCCAACAAATTTATATGTTTAGTTTATTGCTTTGTTTGTTTATTATTTGAGTCTGTTCGCCTTTATATATATTGATCGATGTTATGCTGTTGTTAAAAGAAGAATAAATGGAAATGCAAAAAAAAAAAAAGTCTTTAGGTCATTCACCTGGGCAAAAGACGCAAGACTACGTCACGTCATTCGCGAGTTCGTAACCAGGACAAAGGTTTGAACCTATCAGTGAGGTTGTAACCTGGGTGAAGACCACGTTTCAATCAAAGTCCTAACTTGGTGAACAACCTGTGTTTGTGAGATTACTACTATCAATCCATACTTAGGATGGACATCATTATGGTATGATTGTGTGTACAAAAAACATTAACATAATGTAGCCGGGCGGCTACAAAGAATTTCTGACCGTTACGATATGTAGGCCTTACTCTGTTCTCTGTTATGTTTGAACAAGCTGTATGCAATAATTTCATATATACTTTTCAGATCCCTTAAAGCAGAAATTGTTAGACGCAGCATTAAATTCTCTATTAGAATATATAAACTTTATTTGTGATTTATGTAGAAATTTTGAATTAGAGCACGATGTTTAGAATAGCGCGATGCCTATCACTTTGATAAAGACACCGCGCTGTTGCGGACCAAGCCGACAGGCTGACTGGTTTGGCCGGTCTAACGCACCGTTCGGCCGGTCTAACGCAACGTCTTGTGTAATTGTAGATTAACACATGATAAGAACAAAATTGTCGATGATGGCGATAGCAAAGATTTTCCACTGTAACACCTTAAGTGTGATATTTTCCGATGCCTTAGATAGTTCATTCGCTAATAGTATATACTTAAATTAAATATTACTTTTATAGGGACATACATCGGAAGAGGGACAGAGGAAAAGTTGTAAGAAAAGGTTGGATGTAAATATTGTTGTTGTGCTAGGTTATTTCTATTTTAGTCCGTCATAGTCGGAATCCATAATAGTAACCATGTCATATTATATATCGTTGGAAAGAAGAGACTTTGTTCTTTCTTTGTCATTATTATTATTATTTATAATTCTATTAAATTAAAGAGTTTTTACGAGTTTAAACTCGTGACATTCTTAAAAGCAGCAGCCAACTCCCTCTTAAATTGCGTATTATTTTTCTTTCGTAGCAGATAGGTCCGAGATTATTATATCAGTAGAAAGGTCGTAGTTCCGCGTTTCTGCCCATATATATTTTGTATAGTGTTCGTTGGCGTTTCAAGCGTTATATGTAAAATAAAGATTAACAATTAAAACAAATTACCGCGAGAGCCGAACATTCTGGGACGCGCAGCACGCGTTAAACATCGGGTTCAGTACGGTCCGCGCGCACACATAAAAGCACGCACTGTGCAAATATTTCGGGATACACACACACACTCGGAGAGCAAGAGAAGAAAAGACAGAGGGCTGGAGCACGCAGAAAGAGAACAAGAGAACGGGAGAACGAGTCAGACACACAGAGAGGGCAGAATGTAGCTGTACGAGCATTGCCTGTTGCGCTCTCTTAGTATGATGCAATTCGAGAATAAAACTTTCAACGGTCATCAACGAACTGGCGTTGGGGAGAGAAAGAGAGAGAGAGAGAGAGAGAGAGAGAGAGAGAGAGAGAGAGAGAGAGAATGTGTGAGAATTCTTCATCACCCTAGACTCCATCACGTTATCATCTTCTCTCAACCACCAACACCACTACAATAACATAAAGTCTGATTAGTTAACAAAAAATAAAAGTTTTAAAGCCCCAAGTTGAAGAATGTTTGTATTTTTGGCAAAACAGATTTCTCCTAATATTTGACGTTTTTGTTTTTACATTAAACAATGATAAAGTGGGCTTTAGTTGCTGAAACCAACAGCCAAAGTTTGAATTCTCCATGTCTGTTTTGGCAGGGGTTGATTTCCTCTAAGTTGAACGGCACATCAATACGGTAAAAGACCGTCTAGTAGACATTGTTAGTTCTAGAGCGGTAGAGCGGCACATCAATTCGGTAAAATACCGTCTAGTAGAAATTGTTAGTGCTAGAGCGGTAGAGCGGCCGCACCTATTAATAGCCACAAGAACTATTTATTGATGAAAAAAACAACTTTACTTTGGAATGAGATTTTTGTTGCTTTGTTAAAAGCTTTTTTCAGTGAGGCAACACTCACTGTGCATTTTAAAGGGATCTGTGGCGGGAGGTGGTCACAATGGGTCATTTTAAAGGGATATGTGGCGGTAAGGTGGTCACAATGGGTCATTTTAAATGGATCTGTGGCGGGGAGGTGGTCACAATGGGTCATTTTAAAGGGATCTGTGGCGGGGAGGTGGTCACAATGGATCATTTTAAAGGGATCTTTCACAGGGACGTGTCAAAATTGGTCATTTTAAAGTAGCTTTCACTTGAGGAAACCAAAGTAGTTTGGATTTGTCTTACAGCCGTAGGTTCAGTGGGAGAGCGTTCGCCTGGAACACCTGTTGACCCAGGTTCCAATTCCGTGGTGGACAAGAAAAAATGTGGCCAATTTCACTGTCAGCATTTACAGTATGATTGCTCTGGCGGTTCAGTGTAGATTTAGGTCCCTACCCTCTCTATCCTGGTATGGTTACCCCTGTCTGCCCTATCGCCAATGGTGGGTGTAGACGTTAAACCTCAATGTTCATTCATGTGTGTGCGTGTGTATGTGTGTGTCGATTCCGCTGGACCTAAACCATTAACCACGTCATGTAATGTGTGTGTGGATATTGCTTTCTTTCTCACTCGTGATCAGAACCAAAAACGAATTATTTATTTTCTATTTGAGTCTCACTTGTGACGACATGCACTTTAGAATATACTTATTATCCGTTGGTAATTACGCGTTTACGACCACTCAGTTACGTGGCTAAAATTTCTGTGCTGGGTGTCAAAACTTAAGTCTTGCATTATATAATACATGCTAGACTAACATCGTCGATGAGCATTTTTAGTGTTTTTTTTAATTCCTTTTTTTTTAATCTACCAGATTATAACTCACTTTTCCAACACAATTATAAATGTGTACATTATAGTCCAGAATGCCTTGCCCACATCCTGCCCCAAAAGGGGCATCACGATATTATTCTCAATTATTTTATTACATTTGTTGTTGCTGCTATTATTGTAGTAGCAGTTGTTGTTGTCGTCATTGTTGTTGTTGTTGTTCTTCTTCTTCTTCTTTCCCACCCTCTTCCCCCATTCTTCTTCTTCTTCTTTTTTCTCCTTACGTTACCTCGCATTTCTTTTCGAGATTTTGAACTCAGGTCCAAGACCTTATGTCATTAACGAGGTCGTACCCACGACAAAGAGTTCATGTTCTCCGCGAGGTCATAACCAGTGCAAAGACCTTTCACATCTGCCGCCACAAAACACCCAAAACTACGTCATTCACAAGATCATAACCAGGGCAAAATTGTCCACACAATTAATCCAGCGACAATTTATTTTGAACTTTGTAAATAAATTGTTCTTATTGTGGTGGTGTTGGTGGTGGTGGGGAGATGATACAGTGATGGAGGCTAGGGTGATGAAGAATTCTCACACATTCTCTCTCTCTCTCTCCCCAACGCCAGTTCGTTGATGACCGCTGAAAGTTTTATTCTCGAAGTGCATCATATTAAGAGAGCGCAACAGGCAATGCTCGTACAGCTACATTCTGCCTTCTCTGTGTGTCTGACTCGTTCTCCCGTTCTCTTGTTCTCTTTCTGCGTGCTCCAGCCCTCTGTCTTTTTTCTCTTGCTCTCTCAGAGTGTGTGTGTCCCGAAATATTTTAGCACGTCCGAGCTTTTATGTAGGCGCGCGGACCGTACTGAACCTGAGGCTTAACGCGCGCTGCTGTTCGTCTCTCTTGGTAATTTGTTTTAGTTGTTAACCTTTATTTTACATATAAGGCTTGAAACGCTAACGAATGCTATACAAATTATATATGGGCGGAAACGCGGAAATACGACCTTTCTACTGATATAATAATATCAGACCTATCTGCTACGAAATAAAAATAAAAATAATACGCTATTTAAGAGGGAGTTGGCTGCTGCTCTTAAGCATTTCACAACTCTAAACTCATAACAACTCTTTAATTTAATAAAATTATAAATAATAATAAAAATGACAAAGAAAGAACAACGTCTCCCCCTTCCAACGATATATAATATGTCATGGTTACTATTATGGGTTCCGACTATGACGGACTAAACAAACAAACACCTAACACAACAATATTTACATCTATCCCATCTTTTTACAACTTTTCCTCTGTTTCTCTTCCGATGTATGTCCTATAAAACTAATATTTAATTTAGGTATATACTATTAGAGAATGCGACCGGCCAACTCGTATCAGCGGTCATACAACAGCGCGGTGTCTTTATCAATGTGATAAGCATCGCGCTATTCTAAACATCGCGCTCTCCTTTAAAATTTCTACATAAATCACAAATAAAGTTTATATATTCTAATAGATAATTTAAAGCTGCGTCTAACGATTATCTGCTTTAAGGGATCTGAAAAGTATATATCAAATTATTGCATACAGCTAGTTTAAACATAACAGAGGACAGTGTGAGGCATAAGTTTCGAAATGGACAGAAATTCCTTGTAGCCCGCCCGGCTACATTTTATCGCGCATTTTTTTTAGGTGTAGAGCTGCTCAAGGCGCTGGCTGATACATGAAATTAATGAAGCCGCCCGAGGCGCTTTTGCTGCGGAGCTATCATTAAAATCAACATTGTTGTTATCAATAGGTGCATAAGCCAACGAATGGATCGATTTATATTAAAGAAGGTTATTTTTGTTATAGCGTTTTATCCTTATAGAACAACAGTGATTGTTAATTTTAAAAGGACCTGTTACTCTGGACTGTGTGTCCTTGGGACATTGCATTTTACAGCTGGACTTGACTTTGTCGGATGTCGTATGTGTTGGGGTGTCGGATAGCGCAGTGGTTGGAGCACTCGCTACCGTGTCGCAAGTTAAGCACCGTCCAGTGCGGTTAGCACTTGGATGGGTGACCGCAACGTGAAGCGACAAATAACAACGCCCCCTTTTGCCTCAACTGTGATTGAGTACCTACTCTCTTGAGGGTGGGGAAGGTAAAGCAGCGAGGGAGAGAGATGGGCATCACCCTCATTACGCTGGCCCAAGATAAGTGTGATCTCCAATATCACGCTCCCCTACGGCCACAAGGCTATGGGACTACCTTAACTTTTTACCTTTTACTTGACTTTGTGATCTGTTAAACTTCGGAAGAACCTTGGTGCCACTAGGTCTTTGCCCGGGAAAACAGGTTATTGTGTCCATCGATCTTCACGAGGCTCTCTCTCTCTCTGTTTTTTTTTTCTCTCTCTGTTTGGGTGTGTGCGTGTGTGAGTGTGTCTTTCTATCACTCATGATCAAACGCATGTGAATCCAAAATAAGTAATTATATTGCGCTCGAGAGTCCCCTTCCGTCTATCAGCACTATGAAATATGCCTACTGATTGCCATTCACTTGTGTGTACGTGTTTGCCATCTTTCTGTTATGTGTCTAACGCTCAGGGTGCCTAAACTTAATCCTTGCATTGCAAGGAGTCTTTCATACCATGGTGTCTGAACTTCATTCCGCGGTGTCTGAACTTTCATTCCATGGTATTCCGTGATGTCTAAATTTCATTCCGTGATGTCTAAACTTTCATTCCATGGGGCCTAAACTGTCAGTCCAGTTCAGCTTGGTTCAGTATTTTAATTTTACGTCTGTACACTCTAGGTGCATGTCATTAGACAATAAAACTAAAATATAGTAAAATCATAACAATCTACCAACTAAAAATAAAATTATAACTATCTAACAACTGATGACTTTCAACAATTATAGCGATATCTGGATGGGAATGACCTGTTAACTGTGACAGTGGGTCTATTGTTGCTGGTCTCTGCACAATGGAATACTATTACCCACTCGTCTTAAGTCGATGGGGATCGCTAGTAAATCTCCCTGTGATTCTACTTAATACATTTATTTGTTTAGCTTGGTCTGTGTTTAGGCTGGGGTACAGAGATAGAAAGAAAAATGGTAAAAGATCACTGTCACACTAGCTCGCACACGGTTATGAATCATAGGTAGTCCAGCCACTTGATAACAGTAAATATCACACATTTATTTCCTCTACTCTATACACGATCTGCTAAGTACGATACTAACTTAAATGTTCAAATGTTTCTTTGACTGGTTCGCTTCTTGATAGTTCTATGCAGCTACTGTAACATCATCGGGCACTGGATGCTTTCTGCCCTAAGGGTCAGAGTTCTGGAAGAGTGGACTACTGTGGTCCTTTGATACAGGTTTGGTGCACTGCGTACTGTGTACTTAGCTCAGTGTCCAAAGAGCTGTGTTGTGGTTGCTTCCTTGATAAGTTGTGTTGTTGTGGGTTCTTCTCCTTGTTGCTAGACTGGTGGGCTCTCTTCGCTCATTGCTTGATCAGCCGCTGCAGGCCAACTTTCAGTGAAGACTTTTTCTTGTCTTTGGCCTGATTGGGCTCACGATACGATACCTGCTCGTCTGTAACATATGAGACGAAATTCTGCACAACCCTGTATTCTACATGTAGGTGTGTGTAGAGCGTCTCACTGAAGGCCGAAGTAGCTCTCAGTAATTAGCTCCACATCTCTCTATATAAGCAACGAACATTCTGCTAATTCCGTGTTCCACTGGAATCTCCACTCTAATTTCCTATACATAGATAAATATAAATCATGGCTAACTATATGTGATGATGGTGGTGTCTTCTTTTAGAGTATGGATGAAGTGGTGGTGTACATTCTCTCTCTCTCACTCAAGAACACCCAAGGTTCGAAGATGACCGTTGAAGTTTCTCTTGTTTATTCCGTCGTCAGTACATCATGACAAGGCAAATCAAGGCAAGGCAATACAGTAACAGAGACAGTGCAGTGTGTCTCGCCTTCGGTGGTCTGACCGTTTGTCCCCCTTTAACTACCGAAACTTTCTTTATATGGGACGCCGCCAGCCTTAGAGGGCGCGCTTAATGTGAGGCACTGCCGCGGCTCTAGAAAGTCGTCTGCTGGCGCAAATTTGTGTTAGTTACAAATCTCTATCTTACAAACACATATTATAAACTAACAAAATATATACAAATTATACATCGGCGTAAACGTGGGAATACAAGCTTTCTACTGCTATACAATTCTCAGACCTATCGGCTATGAAATAAAACAATAAGTAATTTAAAGGAGAAAGTGGTTGCCGATCCAAAGAGATTTACACATCAAAAGTCATAATAACTCTTAAATTCGATAAAATTCTAAACAGCAATTATAATAAAAAATAAAGTACAACGTCTCCTCTTTCCAACCATGTATAATACTTCATGGTTATTATTGTGGGTTTTAAAGTAAATGAATAAATAATATGACATAGTAAACACAGCCTAACTGAATCAATGGACCCCGGTCAGTCTAGCGAGAATGTAGGTCGCTACACATTGCGCAACCGAAACAGCCCAGCGTAACCGAAACCAGTGCGGCGCGTGTACCGATGTGTACCAATATACTTTGCCCTATCCACTGTCGCGATCCCCTTCGAATTCGCTACCTAACTGAAAAACAAAGTTGATATATACTAATAGAAAATAAACTGCTAAGTCTAACGGTGGTATTATGAAAAGTATCTGAAAAGTATATCTCAAGTAATAGCCATAGTTCAAGTTTAACATGGATACAGGAAGGCCTACTATTTAATGGTAAGAAATTTACGTAGCCGCGGCTCGGCTACATTCACCTCGATTCTTTCAAAAACTCAGCGTCCTCGCTGAGAAAACCATCGTATACTTAAGACAAACGGACTTGGCTTTACCAATCAATCGCGTCGTACAAAAGAACCGAACAACACAGAAAGAAAACGAGAAACAATTTCCTTGAAAACGCACATTTAAGTACGAATCCGCCCAAACAAAAACCAGTTATATCGCGGACCTGGCATCGCCTTGCAAGATAGTTGATTATGTATTTGACAGTGAACCAACATCATACAACTAAGTCTATGATACAACAAAACCAACCATTATCACCTGTCATTTAAACACGCTATTCACTACACATGATATACATAATCAGTCACATTTCCCTGCAAATTGGTGTTAAATTCGCACTCAGATATAAACCATCAATTTTACAAAAATAAACATAAACTAACATGATAAAAAAAGAAAACGAGAGCGAGATAAAAACTAACATTCCATGTACCAGCAAAAACGCATTAATACAGAATACATAACGGGGTGAGCATAACATTTCAATAACATTAAAACGTTCTCAGCAAACGTTCAAGGTTCGTCAAACACACGAACCTTGAAAATCATTAATATAAATAAAACACCAGCATCTCGACCAAATGAAAAGCATTAAAAGTGAGAACATAACATATGTACATTACATAGGCATTAATACAAAACATCGGCATGAAAACACAATCATTATCATAGCTACAACCTATATACAAACGTCATATGTTCGGCAAAACGAAGCAAACGAGACCACATCGTAATAGAACGAACACACTGTGATAGTCTTGTAACGAGGAAAACTAAGCAACTGTTATTAATGACCAAATAAACTCTGCCAGCGCGACAATAATTGTAAAAAAAAGATAGTGGTCACGCATTAATATTATTGCCACAAAATAAACCAGATTCAAACACTAAGCTATGCACACACCTAAAACATAATTGTCTTCGAAGCTGGGCACAGTTTCTGTTTATCACTTGTCTCTTCACTCTTCGATCATCATATAATGTCTTTTCAAGTGTCTTCTTTTTCTCTGGCACAGTTCAAATACTCTGATCTCTACAACTAAAATGTCTTTAGGTAGGCCTACACACTATAAACTGTCACATAATCTACACACTAGCTGAGTCACAATTATTTCTAAAATGTTCGCGAAACTGTGGACTGTCTTTTGGCGACACATTTTATAATAAATGCGGCCTACCTTTACTGTGTTGTTTTCTGCGCCAGTCGTGCCGAGCGTCGTGGTTCTGGTGTTGGTGTTAAGGCGGCCAACTGCGCTGGGGGTGCCTGCACCAAAAGCGCTGGCTCCCGTGCAGTGGCTGGCCCGTTGTAGTTGATGTTGGCACCGGCAGGTGGGCGAGGGCCAGGGATGGCTCTCATCCAAGCTTCCGGCTCTGCTTCATCGTCACTGTCGCTGGACAGCATGGGCTCGGGTGGGTCAGCGGGTTGGATCAACATATCGAAGTGCTGACCCACTGGTTGAATGTCTCTTCTGTTCACCACCCGCTCTGGTCCACCCGCCACTGGCTGGATAGTGTAGACGTGAAGGCGGGGATCTCGGCGGGCGGTGACTCGATGCAGCTCGGGCCGCCAGAAGTCCTGGATCTTGTTCCGACCCATTACTCGGTTTCGGGTGTAGATGTAGTCCCCGATGGCCAAGGGATGGTCAGCAGCTCGTCGGTCTGTGAGTTTGATTCTTCCCTCAGCGGCTCTCACCAGCTGTTGGTACGCCCGTCTGTGAGCGTCCAAGAGTCGCTGCCGATGTTGTTGGACCCAGTCAACGGCTCCAGCTGCTGCAGGCTCTTGTCGTCCAAGCAAGTCATCCACAGGCAGTCGAGGTTCCTGCCCGAAGAGCAGAAAGTGTGGGGAGAAACCTGTGGACGCATGTGGAGTGTTGTTGTAGGCCTGGACGACTTCAGCAATATGTTGTGGCCATCGTCGTTTCTGGTCGGCAGGAAGGGAGCGCAGCAGGTCGTGGAGCGTACGGTTGAAACGCTCACACTGTCCATTTCCCTCAGGATGGTAGGGGGTTGTGTGCGACTTGCTGATGCCGTAGGATGCGCACAACTCTTTGACCAATCTGGATTCGAAGTCTCGGCCCTGGTCGCTGTGGATTCTCTCTGGTACGCCGTACTTCTGGAACCAGTCGCCGACTAGGACTTTGGCCACCGTCTGTGCTTCCTGGTTGCGGGTTGGAACAGCCTGCGTAAACTTCGAGAAAACGTCCGTCAGGATGAGGACATTCTCTCGGCCGTCGGTTGCAGGTTCCAGTCTGGTGAAGTCGATGGCCAGTATCTGCAGAGGGCGACTAGCCAGGACAGGAGTCGACGTGGTTTTGATAGGGACAGGGCGTCGACTGATGATGCAGTTGTTGCAGTTGGTCACATATTGTTTGACATCGTTGTACATGTCAGGCCAGTAAACTCTTGGTCGCAGGAGGGCCATGGTGCGCTCGAACCCTTGATGGCCCATCTGGTTGTGGACTGCTGCAAGGACATCTGGCCGCAAAGAACTTGGTAGCACCAGTTGGTCCCATTTGCCCTGGACTGGATCTGTCACCTGGCGATACAGAACGCCGTCTTTGCAGGCCAGTCGTGGATGTTGCTTGAGTAGCAGCTGCAGCGGACGGTTGTCCCCAGGATGAGGCTTGTTGGGCCAGGCTGCCAACGCAGGCTGGATTCCGGGATCTTCAAGCTGCTTCTGATGGAGTTGCTCAGGTGACTGTTGGGGGATGTTGAAGGCCGGGCCAACCGTGTCGTCGTGCTGGTGACGGATCAGCCCTGGAAGTGGGTGATCAGGCATCTGTGCATGCTGCTGCTGACAGGTCGTTGCCATCTCGCAGGCATGCGCCACTTCTGCAGGCACCAGAGTTGACGTGGCGGGGAGTGGGAGGCGAGATAACGCATCAGCCGGGTTGGTGGCACCTGGCCGATACTTGACGTCAAAGTTGAACTGCGAGAGCTGCGATGCCCATCGCTGCTCGAGGGCTCCAAGTTTGGCGGTTCTGAAGTGGACCAGCGGGTTGTTGTCGGTGAAGATGGTGAAGGTAGCCCCGAGGAGATAGTCTCGGAACTTCTCGGTGATGGCCCACTTCATGGCGAGAAACTCGAGCTTCATGCTGCTGTAGGCTGCCTGGTTCTTCTCAGTCGGTCGCAGTCTTCGGCTGGCGTAGGCGAGGACACGTCGCTTGCCGTCTTGTTCCTGGGACAAGATGGCACTGAGTCCGTCGTGGCTGGCGTCAGTCTCCAGCAGGAACGGCTGTGTGAAGTCGGCATAACCGAGGACTGGCGCCGAGGTTAGGGCTGCTTTCAGGGAGTCGAACGCCTCTTGATGTTTGGGCGTCCACAGGTGGGTGATGTTGACAGTCTTCTTCTGCCGGATCTTCGTCCCTTCTGCTGCTACGTCATGTAGTGGACCAGCAATACGTGCAAACCCCTTGATGAACCGCCGGTAGTAGCTGGCGAAACCGAGGAAACTGCGCAGCTCGGTGGTTGTCGTTGGCACAGGCCACTGTTGCACGACATCGATCTTCCCCGCTTCGCAGCTGACGCCATCAGCAGAGATCGTGTGGCCCAAGTAGGTGACCTCTCGCCGGAAGAACTGGCACTTCTCGACTCGCAGCTTCAGGCCGGCGTTGATGAGCCGCTGTAGGAGTCGATCAAGGTGTTGCAGATGTTCTTCAAAGGTCTTGGAATAGACGAGGAGGTCATCTAGGTAGACCAGCAGGAAAATGAAAATGAAGTCTGACATCGTCATCTGCATCAATCGTTGAAAGGTGGCGGGAGCAGAGATGAGACCCATGGGCATCCTGGTGTATTCGTAGAGGCCCATAGGGGTAACGAAAGCCGTCTTGTGTTGGTCTTTCGGGTCCATGGCGATCTGGTGGTAACCGCTAGCCAGGTCAAGAGTGGAAAAATACTGGGCCCCAACCAGCGCGTCAAAGGACTCCTGGATGCGCGGTAGCGGGTACGCATCACCAACCGTCTTTGCGTTGAGGCGGCGATAATCGACGCACAGCCGCACTGTCCCATCTTTCTTCCGTGCGACCACAATTGGTGCTGCGTATGGACTGTGGCTCTCGACAATGATCTTCTTTTCCAGGAGGCCCTTGATGTGGTCTTGGACTTCCTTGAGCTGGTGAGGCGGGATACGCCTGTAGGGCTGGGCAACTGGCACCTCGTCTCTCGTCCGCAGCTGGTGTTGGACGACGTCTGTGTAGCCCAAATCCAAGTCATTTTGGACAAAGGCTTCTCTGTTCTTGGTCAGTACTTGCTGAAGAAGCTCCCGCTGTCTAGTTGTGCCGTCGAAGGTGGGGCAAGGGACGGTGTCTTCGGTGGTTTGCCCTGTTGGTGCTCCGATGGTGACCACCAGCTCGTTTACTGTGGCTGTAAATGCCACCTCGCCCTTGCCTTGAACATCGTCCACTGCCTGCAGTGACGCCAGTGGAGTCCGGGCTGGAAGAATGACGTCCACTTCTGAGAGATTAGCCACTCTCACGTATCGCTGTGCGGCGTCACCGCTGACGAGGGTCGGGACGAGCAGCAGATTTCCCGGCAAGGGTTGTGCCAAAGGTGACGCCAGGAGCTGTCGCGTAGGCCGTTGCGTTGAGGTCACTCGTACAGTGGACATGGCGAAGGGTGGGACCACTGTCTTGGCAGCTGTTTTGGCGATGCCTTCGACCAAGGTGTTGTCACACCTTACTTCTTGGATGGAAGCAAGCAGGCCTTGAGGTAAGCTTGTAGGACTGGTTGTCATCCACTCTCCCAGCACGTTCATTCCGATCAACAGCGGCAGGCGCTTCTTGCGTTCCCTCATGACCGGCTCCGTAGGCTCACTGACGACCAGGATGGGAACACGAGAAAACTTGTTCCCGTCCAACTGCAGCTCGACGACAAGGATGCCGGAGTAGGGTACCTCTGCGCCGTTGACTGCCCGCAGCTTGAGGTGAGACGACTGAAGGGAAACGTCACCAATGTTCTCGGTGACCCAGGTCTGCGTCACAGTCGTCACCTCGCTGCCCGTGTCGATGAGAGCCTGCACAGCTCGGCCATTGATGCGTGCCGTTGTTGTGGGGCATTCGCCAATCAGCTTTGCACTTCCATTGCCCCCCGTCGCCTGGGATTCGACAACGGGGGTTAGCAGTTTCCCTGCTGGCCTTGTGGGTGTTGGTAGCCCTGTTGTCGCTGGGGACAGTTCCGCTGGAGGTGGCCCTTTCCGCCGCAGAACCAGCAGATGACGTTTCTGTTGTCTCGTCTTGGGGCTTGCGGTGGGCGCTGTTGCATCTGTCGGGGGGCCGTCGATGAAGGTTGCTGCATCTGCCGCATCTGCTTGGTCAGCTCTGCAACCTGACTCTGCAGAGCCATCACTTGCGGGTCGGGCACAGGCGTTGCTACCTGCTGGGTGGCCATGCTGTCACGGTCGCGGTCCTCCTCTTTCAGCCAACGCTGGGCTTCAGCCCTGGCCCTCAGGTAGGAGACGTCTTCCCCTCGGACGATGCGGCGGAGCTCCCGTCGAAGCTCTGGGGACTGGAGCCCCTCGATGAATTTGTCCCGCAGCCTCTCGTCGGGGACACTGCCAACCTTTCTCGAGTTCGACCGCTGGGCCAGTTGTTGCAGCTGGTGACCATACTCCAGTATGGTCTCACCTGCCCCTTGAAGACGGCTGTGGAACTTGCTGAGGAGGCTGGCAACGCTCCTCTGGTCGGCGAAAGTCTCCTCCAGGACACCCAGGGCTTCCTCTGCTGTCTTTATCTCCGCCCGCTGGATGATCTCTTGTCGGGCGCAGCCACGGAGTGACTGCAGCAGCCACTCCATAGCCGTACCACCATCCAGCTGACAGTGGCCCAGGATCCGCCGTGCCTCTTGAGCGAAGTCCTCCACGTCATCGCCATCCCCCGTGAAGGTAGGAAGTTTGGGGGGAGGCATCATCCACAGCCTCTGCATGTTGCCTGTCTGCGCCGCCTCTCGCTGCCTCTCGGTGCTGGATGGGCGACTTCTTGGCTCGTTGTTGTCCGCTTCTTCCCGGCTAACGTTTGGTGTCTCCTCGTCACTCTCTGCCTGTCTTGCTGCTCTCCTTGACTTCTTTCCTTTTGTCATCTTCTTTCTGTCGTCGACGGTGGTGTTGCCCGATGGTGTTGTCATCAATCTGATCCTGCTCGCAGCGCCATTTGTGATGATGGTGGTGTCTTCTTTTAGAGTATGGATGAAGTGGTGGTGTACATTCTCTCTCTCTCACTCAAGAACACCCAAGGTTCGAAGATGACCGTTGAAGTTTCTCTTGTTTATTCCGTCGTCAGTACATCATGACAAGGCAAATCAAGGCAAGGCAATACAGTAACAGAGACAGTGCAGTGTGTCTCGCCTTCGGTGGTCTGACCGTTTGTCCCCCTTTAACTACCGAAACTTTCTTTATATGGGACGCCGCCAGCCTTAGAGGGCGCGCTTAATGTGAGGCACTGCCGCGGCTCTAGAAAGTCGTCTGCTGGCGCAAATTTGTGTTAGTTACAAATCTCTATCTTACAAACACATATTATAAACTAACAAAATATATACAAATTATACATCGGCGTAAACGTGGGAATACAAGCTTTCTACTGCTATACAATTCTCAGACCTATCGGCTATGAAATAAAACAATAAGTAATTTAAAGGAGAAAGTGGTTGCCGATCCAAAGAGATTTACACATCAAAAGTCATAATAACTCTTAAATTCGATAAAATTCTAAACAGCAATTATAATAAAAAATAAAGTACAACGTCTCCTCTTTCCAACCATGTATAATACTTCATGGTTATTATTGTGGGTTTTAAAGTAAATGAATAAATAATATGACATAGTAAACACAGCCTAACTGAATCAATGGACCCCGGTCAGTCTAGCGAGAATGTAGGTCGCTACACATTGCGCAACCGAAACAGCCCAGCGTAACCGAAACCAGTGCGGCGCGTGTACCGATGTGTACCAATATACTTTGCCCTATCCACTGTCGCGATCCCCTTCGAATTCGCTACCTAACTGAAAAACAAAGTTGATATATACTAATAGAAAATAAACTGCTAAGTCTAACGGTGGTATTATGAAAAGTATCTGAAAAGTATATCTCAAGTAATAGCCATAGTTCAAGTTTAACATGGATACAGGAAGGCCTACTATTTAATGGTAAGAAATTTACGTAGCCGCGGCTCGGCTACATATACACATAGAGAATTAATTAATAATGTACACATTCTCTGGTACAGCCACTGGTCTGCAAGCATGCATATAGGTTAAACAACAGTGGGTCCGTAAAGTGTACAACATGGCGTCGGCCGGTCGTGTTCGCCACGTGGTCACGCAACGTTGGACTGACAATTCAATTCTAATCATGGCAAATTTCACAAACATAATTCAACAATAATATCAAGACATCACGATGAAACAAAACTATGTTCATTTACCTTTTTGACAATGTCAGGCCGTGGGTAACTTAGTTGAATCGAGTTTTCAACAAGTCCTGCTTTCCTGGTCTATGGAGAGATTTCTGTGTAGCTGTGTACTCTAGGCAGTTTGAATGCAGAATGACTCTCCTAAGCTGTCTGCCTGAACCAGGTAGAACCGGGTATACCTAATCTCTCTCTGTCCCGATTGGCTGTAAATTCCATGAGCTCTAACGTAAGCTGGATGATGTCACTATACTGCTCTATCGTCCGTATAGCAGAGTGTAGCACACATCATTAACTTGTGTCGTCTGCTTCAGCATAACATTAACCTTAGTGTTACAACTGACTAAACAGGGCAAAAACTTAAAATGTGCTGTGCTTAAATCTCGGCTCTTGTTCCAGGCTCTCTCAACTGAAAAAATGCGATGACTACTGGATTAGACCTTTTTCTACTACAGAGCCTAGTTTAACGCTGCACTATCCTAGGGTCCTATTTACAAACTAGTTAAGTTGCTCTACCTGAGCTGCAATGCTATGCCAGGTATCTATGGACACTTGTAACAGGGGTTCTACTGGCCCTTACTTGGGTTGGGTGGGCGACTGCTGATGTGTCCTCCACGAGATGACGAGTGAGGTAGTCGGTTCCGTGGTTCTCTTTGCCGAGGATGTACTCGATTTGGAAAGAGTATGCCTGAAGGGTGAGTGCCCATCGCATCAGGCGCGAGTTCAAGGATTGGAGGCTGCCAGGAATGATAGTGGTTGGTGGTCCACCTGAACTGTGAAGTGGGTCCCATACAGGTAGAGTTGAAACTTCTGTATGGCCCAGACCAGTCTAAGGAATTCTTTCTCCGACGTGGCGTAGTGTGTCTCGGCGGGTCTCAGTTTTCTGCTGGCGTAGGCGACAAAGAATAGCGTCTCCGTGTTCTTGGGGTCGCGCTGTAGCAGTATTGCTCCGAGGCCTAAGTCACTTGCGTCGGTGCGGCGAACGAAGGGCTGCGTCAAATCTGGTAGGTGGAGTACTGGCGCCGATGTCATTTTGTCCTTGAGGGTTTGGAATGCTCTCTCGCATTCGGCTGTCCAAACGACTTTGTCCGGGGTGGTTTTCCGGATTCCATTGGTTAGTGGCACTGCGATGCTGTTGTAGTTGGAACTTCTGGTAGAAGCCGCAAAGCCCCAGAAACGACTGCACTTCCTTTTTGGTCTTGGACCTAGGAGCGTCGAGCAGACGTTTCACTGTCTTTTCTACAGGTCGCAGGCTTCCTTGACTGATGGTGTGTCCCAGAAATTTTAATTCAGTGAATCCAATCTGACACTTGGTGGGTCGTGCCGTCAATCCAGTGTCTCTGAGGCGGGCGAGTAGTCGTTGTAGGAGAGTGACATGTTCCTCCCACGTAGGTGTTGCGATGAGGATGTCGTCCATAAACGAGTGTAGGTGCTCGCAGCTCAGGGATGCCAGGAGTTTCCGCATCATGGCGCTAAAGATGCTGTGTGCGTTGTGCAGTCCGAAGGGAAGTACGTTGAAATCGAAGTGTCCTTCCATGGTGCTAAACGCTAGGTACTTTCGGACTTGTTGTTGTACTGGTATCTGATAGTACCCTTTGCTGGGGTCGATGCGTGAGAAGTACTTCCTGCGGTAGTCCACAATCATCTCGACAGTCTTGGAGGTATTCAGTTGTAGGTTGTTGTCTTCGCACCACGACACCAAGCGGTCGACTTCCTGGCGGTATGTGGTTTCGTCGCTGTTGGAGATGATGCCCTCGACCGTGGTGTCGTCGGCGAAGTTCACGAGCTGAGCAATGTCAGCATGGGACACACAGTCATTGGTGAAGAGGCAGTAGAGGAGAGGTGAGAGGACACAGCCATGCGGCGTGCCCGTGTTGAGAATAAGAGTTTTGGAAAGGTTGGAGCCGATCTTGACAGTCTGAGGGCGATAGAGAAGAAAGTTCAAGAGCCAGTGACAGGTGGAGAGAGGAAGATCAAAGGAGCAGAGCTTGTCGAAGAGTTTCTGGGGGATGACGGTGTTGAAGGCACTGCTGAAGTCGATAAACAGGAGTCGAGCGTAGCGGTCGGGGGACTCGAGGTGTTGGAGGACGGAGTGCAGTGCCAAGGCGACGGCGTCGTCCACAGACCGGTTGGCGCGATAGTCGAACTGTAGAGAGAGAATGCCTATAGTTTACTTTGTGTAGGAGTGTGTATTAGAGAGAAAGACAGGGAGAGCATACCTAGAGCTTAATTTGAGCATATTGTGCGTGTGTGTGTGTGAGAGAGAGAGAGAGAAAGAGAGAGAGGGAGGGAGAGATACATAGACAATGATAGCATGCCTATATTTTTCATTGAACAGATGTTAGTTTCAAATGCCATACATACTAATTGTTTGTTCATAGACAGGTAACATATAGCTTGTGCACCTATGTATTCCAGAGGCCGGATTATACAGCTCCTGACACTCATGTCCAACTGCCCGATAAACTAGCACACACACAATTAGCACTACGTCCTATCTCCCTTGTCCACCCGCTCACACCCCACCTCCATTGTCTTGGGTGACGTTGCCCTATGGCTGTTGCGCCTTTGCTGATAAAGCACCCCCATTGTCTTGGGTGACGTTGCCCTATGGCTGTTGCGCCTTTGCTGATAAAGCACCCGCATCGTCTTGGGTGACGTTGCCCTATGGCTGCTGCGCCTGTGCTGATAAAGCACCCGCATCGTCTTGGGTGACGTTGCCCTATGGCTGCTGCGCCTTTGCTGATAAAGCACCCCCATCGTCTTGGGTGAGGTTGCCCTATGGATGCTGCGCTTTTCCTGATAAAGCCCCCCCCCCCCCCCCCCCCATCGTCTTGGGTGACGTTACCCCGAATTTTAGCCCACATGGGTGACGATTATAGCTACTCCAAACCATGGATTCTTCAGTATATGGATGCACGGCTTTCGGCGAGAAGGCCCGAAGTTCTCTGCTTCCCGTCTTTTTTGGACGTGTGTGTTCCAAACTTCCGGTTGCTGAATGGCGTACATGTTTTGATAGTGATATTTTGACCCTGTTGACACTACTAAAGTTACAAGTGTATCATGAAAATGTCCATGATAAGAAATGACTACAATCTAGATCTCTACCTTGCCTCGCAAGTTTTGGCCTAGGGAAGCACGGTGGCCTAATGGTAGAGCTTTGGCTTGCGGATCTGAAGATCCCGGGTTCGAGCCCAGGCCGGGGCATTGTGTTGTGTTCTTGGGAAAGACACTTTACTCCCATTTTCTACTCCTTCGGATGGGAGTATAAACCGAGGTCCAGTCTGTGTCGCATACATTCCATCATAACGGACTTTAAAGATCCTGATGCTCATGTCCTAGACGGGTGAGTGCCAGTAACAAGAACACACCCAGCATGCACCTTGCGGAATCATTTTCCTCGAATACGGGATATCCACAGTATTACGAAGAAGAAGAAGAAGAAGAAGAAGTGACAATGAGTGAATGACACGTCAATGGCGGTTTTGGCCACTGGGAAGAGAGAGAGAGAGAAAAGGGGGGAGGGGGAGGCGGATGCTCCAAACTATAAATAACTCCGTCGTGAGATTTTCTGATGCATTTACGTTCAAGGAAGTAGACAAGACGACAACACCTACCAAACGTTTTCTTCGAAACCTCAACTTACCCGTTTTCTCGAAGATTTGTTACAAAGAATTTTCATTTTCCAGCACCATCCAAAAGAGGTAAGTGGTTTCTTTCAATGCTCTATCCTATCCTATCCTATATCATCCCGTAATTCGAAAGTCTTT